>JBDJHY010198632.1:0-11669 GCA_039654485.1 Withania somnifera | reverse complement strand
AGAAGATCCTTTTTACAACCCCTACTGAGATGTGTGAGGCCTGTTCAAGCCAATTATATAATACAGGAAATCCATGAGGGCTCATGTAGTAGCCACTTAGGTGCAAGAGGATTGGCAAAAAAGATCTTAAGGTAGAGCTATTATTGGCCCATTTTATTCTAGGAAACACATGACTTTGTCCAGAAGTGTCCGAAGTGCCAACTCCATACGCCAATAGCTTGATGACCTCAAATATAGTTAATCTCAGTACAGAGTGCCTGACCCTTTTCCCAGTTGGGGATCCACATCGTAGGACCATTTCCTAAAGCCCCAAGAAGGGTGAAATTTCTGGTGGTATGTATAGACTACTTTACCAAATGGGTGGAGGCAGAACCCTTAGCCACGATTACGGGGAAAAAGATCCTAATTTTTTTCTCAAAAAATATTGTTTGCTGGTTTGGGATGCCAAAAAAGATCATCTCAGACAACGGGAAGCAATTTGCAGACGTTCCATTCTAGTCATGATATGATGAAATGAAAATCACCTAAAATTCACCTCAGTAGAACACCCCCAAGTAAACGGGCAAGTCGAGGTCACAAACAAGACACTGATGCAAGGCCTAAAAACAAGGCTACACAAAGCCAAAGGAGATTGGGTGGAAAACCTATCTTATGTTCTATGGTCGTATAGAACGACCCCAAGAACACCTAATGAGGAAACCCCATTCATCCTCACATACGGGACAGAAGTAGTAATCCCTGCTGAGATAGGGGTATCCAACCCGAGGTCACTACACTATATTGAGCAAGGGAAAGAAGAAGAGCTCAGAGTAAGTCTCGACCTCTTGGAGGAAAAGAGAGAGATGATGGGTATTTCTAATGCAAAGTACAAACAAGAAATGGCTAAATATTACAACGACAAGGTGAAAAACACCCAATTCAGCTCAGGTTAGTATGTTCTTAGACGAAATGAAACAAACCGAGCTGAGAAGATGAGGAAGCTTGAGGAGACTTGGGAAGACCCTTATCAGGTAATTGAGGCTTTTAAGTTAGGTAGCTACAAACTGGCAAGGCTAAATAGTAGTGAACTACCAAGAACCTGGCATGTAAGTAATCTATGAAGATTTTATTAGTGATACATGCAATGTCTTATATTTATTGTCAAATTACATTTATCTCTTATGATTACCATTTCACAGTCGCCTCTTATAAATTATCGTCTCTTATATACTGGTCTAAAAAGAGCATGGGGAAAATACATCCTAAGAAAGGACGTACAAAAAGTTACAAATTAAATCGACCTTAGATATAAGAGCTTGATTCGTCCAAGCACCACAAATTATGAATTAAATCGACCTTGAATATGAGAGCTCGGTTTGGCCAAGTACCGCAAACTATGAATTAAATCAACCTCAAATATGAAAGCTCGATTCGGTAGAGCACCAAAAGATTAAAAATTAAATCAACCTCGTCTATGAGAGCCCGATTCAAGTAAACGCTGCAAAAAACACAAGTTAAATCAACCTCAAATCGGTTCGGCCAAGCGCCGCATAATCATGAGATAAATCTACCTCATTCACGAGAGCTCGGTACGGCCAGGTGCTGCAAAACCATATGTTAAATACATTGTAGTTATAATATAATTACAAGTTGTATAAAACCTCAGGACCGGTTCAGCCAAAGGCTGCAACAAATACATACAGATAAATAAGTGACCCGATTTTATTCAAAATTTGGTAAAACTACCATAAGTACATTTCTACACAGAGAATAACTCCTATACATAGAAAACTACAATATACAATATTTATTATCCTAACGTCTATTGCTTTGTCTATTTCGAGCAGGTCTACCTCGCCCCTTCCCCATTTGTACAGGAACCCTATCTGAAGATGGGGATGTTGAGGAAGTAATAGCCAAGAAGGGCCTTGTCTGGCTTGTACTGGCCTGTAGGTTGAATAGGAAATACTGAAGGCCTTTTCTTCACCTCGTCATACATGGCCAGGATATTATCCAAGATGACTTGGTTTCTTTTGTAGTCTAGGGAGCCCAAACAATAAAAGAAAACGATACATTCGAGCTTAGCAGTCAACTGACGAACTCGATCCTCCACCTCATCCAAGGTAAGTAGCCCTCCCTCGACAAATACTATTCTTTCATATTCACGTACATGATCTTGGAGGAAACTCACCTCAGCTTTACGGTGGTTGAAGTCCAGCTAGTACTGAGTTACTTTAGATTTCCAATAAGCAATAGACTACTCAGTACTGCCCACGAGCTTACGAAAATCCCCTCACAAGGATTCAAGCTTCCGAGATAACTTATCATTTCCTTCATGAGTTGTTTCCTCTCTTTACTAGAGGCCTTCAACTTACTAATCAAGCCCTGGAACTCGACATTCTCGGATAACCGAGTTTAGAAGTACTTGATGTATTCCTTTCTATTATAGAGCTTTCTATTCCTCTCATGAAGGAGCCTTTGAAGGGTGAAGACCGAGGTACGAAGGATGGAATTTTCCCTTTCCACTTGTTCAAGTGTGTAAGGGATGAGTTGTTAAAAATTAAAGCAAGAATCTGTGAGATTGACGGAAATAGGATGAAGAAAAGAAGGTTTAGAGAATTGACGAAAACATATACATTTCTTTAATAAAGGACGAATAGGCCGAGATAATTACAGAAAAAGAAAAAATAAAAAATTACAAGGGCCTTAAGTCTAACTATTACCCCCGACCTTTTCAATGGCCAAAATGGGCTCTATCTCTATAAGAGGCTCGGCAATCAAAGTAGAGACGGGGTTTTCGATGGGAGAGCTCGGAGGGACCTCAGTGACGATTGGTTTTTCCTCGTCATGAAGCATGCCCCCAGAAGCCATAAACTCTTGGATGTCGGGGTTGGCGTCCTTGATGCACGCCCTTAAATCCTTCTATGATAGAGGAGTCGGGTGCTAAGTGATAAACTGGATTAATGGGAGCTCGGGTCTGTCCATAACTGCCTTTATAAAATCTTCAGTTACTCGAGCCTTTTCCTCGACTTCATAGTCGAATTGCTCATCTTGAATAGGCAGATCGGGGTACGCCTGGGCTACCTCGTCCAACACCACTGTCCTTGTGGCGGTGACTAGAGACTCGCTCGTGGACGAGATATAATTTGAGAAAGTGTTGGTCATGGTGGCTTTCACAAAGAGGACCTCGACAAATTCCCCTTGTCGATCGACATAATCTGTCTTTAGATGATGCAGCTCGGTCTCAACAGCCCTCCTCTTCTCTTCGGAGGCCTTTAGCCTAGCCTCCAGTTTTTTTTCCCCGGTCCTCATTAACGTGGCCAATTTTTTGGCCAAGATAGACTTATACTTGCCAAAATCTGTAAAGAGGAAAAAAGGTTTAGTACTAAGAGAATACAAGTAGCGATACTACTATATTCAGAAATACTTACATTGTTGAGATCGGCCAGAGACATATCCTCAGCAGAGGTCAACTTAGAAGACTTTTGCCTCTTGGGCATAGGCCCTTGAGCTAAGCTGCCCCTCTTCTGGTCCATCTTAGACATGGAACCTGGTTAAAATATCTCCATTATACAAAGGGGGATGGGAGTAGTTTCCTCCTTAGCAAGCTCGGCAGACGAGATGGAAGGTACGGTTTTCTTGCCGAGCCTAATATGCATCACTGAAATAAAAGACAAAGAAAAGTTAGATCAAAATCTTTAATAAGAGAAACAGAGTAGTATCCACTTCGAAAACACAAACTTCTAACTACCTCTAGTCCCTTCGACGACCTCCTCATAAGGTACCACCTCGCCGACCTCGGTACACGGGTTAAAGGCGCTGATTTTAGCCTGGAGAAGGTCCGCATCGGTGAAATGACAGTGATAGAGGAGGTATCCGGTCGACGAGGTCGATATTCGAGGCATAGACACTTCTTGCAACACTGTATCTAATTTTACCCAGGTACTAGTCTGGGGGAAAGAAAACCCATCTAGTTTAAAAAAGAAAAATTTATCATTCAAATCAGTATTTTTGGAAGGGGTCAAAATCCTTAAATTACGAAGGGAGGTGAAAAGTTCCACCCCTTTGAAGGCCCTGAATTGTGAAGAAATTTTGAACAAGTCTACAGAAGGCTCTACCCCAACTTTGGAGTAGGCAAGTGTAAAACCTACTATGGTGTGCATGGCGTTAGGCGCCATTTGCGCAAAGGTCAGATTAAAATTTACTAATACACGGGTTAATAAAGGAAAGAGGGAAAAGCGTAACCCAGACACTATGTACCCATAGTACATGGAGCAATACCCCACTGAGGCAAGCAAGCCCTATCATAGAGACGGGGTATGGTAAATTCAAAACTAGAAGAAAAATGGTACCTCCTAAGAAAAGGTAGCAAAGAGTCTACGGAAAGGCTACTTGCGACCTTTGAGACTAACAAATCATGGCCTCAAAAGCATAGGGGGATAGGGTCAGATATTGGAGGTCAGGGGTATCGCTACCTACATAATAAACATCTGCCTCATACATACAAGAAGAAGGAGAAGAAAAAGAAGAAGACATACTTACTGATTTTTGAATAAGTAGAAAGATTTAAACAAATGAAGAAGGATTCTGAAAATGATGAAAGAAAAGGATACACAATATAAACAAAGTAAGAAAACTGCAAAGAAGGAGGAGGAGACGTATATGAAAAAATGACTTAGAATCCCAAGGACCAGTGAATGGGGAAAAGAGATAATTAATAAGGGAAAAAATAAAACAACGGTACAATAAATACTGCATATTTCCCAGGTAAAAGTACCCGAAACGATGCGTCCATCAAGAGATTATGACACGTGCATGTCTATGAAGTGATAATGAAATGTGGAAAGAAAAAAAGGGAATAAATTGAAACTATGGAAATGAGTAGGGGGGGAAACCCGGATAAGGTGAAAAAGTTTCTGCCCATACCATTTCCTCAAATAGCTACCCGAAATGACACGCTGACTTCAGCTAGTCCAGGGTTTGTAAAAGAAAAAAACAAAATCTCCTCGCTTAAAAGCAACGGTCATATCGATCTCGGACGATATCACTTCGGTCTAGGCACCTCAGCCACAAGATGGTTGATATAACAGCTAGCAGATGCACAGTTCACCTCGACCTATATCATCTCAGCATACTTATGATTACAAGAATGATCTCAAAAGGTCCCCAAAGGTGGATCATTTACCTCAACGAAAACACATTGACCATATGAATCATTTCGGGTAATAACCGCAGAAAGACCCAGCTCATCCCTACTCTAGGATTTAGTCGGATGGCGTGAACACACATCTCGACTCTGGAGGGGGGACTAGTTTAGAATAATGGTAAAGTAATTACCATTAATGTAGACAGTAAAATAATTATCATTAGTGTGGCAACAGCCGTTGCAGAAGTTACTCCCTAATTATAGCACCCACTAATGGGACAACGGTAATGACAAAGAGAGTGGCAATAACCACTACAGAGGGTACGCCCCATTTACATTGCCCACTAATGTGGCTTTTACAAAAAACATATATAAAAAACCAGAAAACAGGAAGGCAAAGGTAAGCTCACTATACTATTCTCAAATACAATTGATATTCTCTCCCAAAACTTTTACCAACTTAAGCATCGGAGAATTACACAGAGGACCACCCTAGACTCTATTTTGCAGGCACTTATTTCAGATCCAGTGTCATTGTCTTTTATAGTAAGGTAGATTTTATAATAAAGTTTTATTGATAATTTTTTGGGATTCATCAATATACTAGTGGGAGTATATAATATGAGGAAAAGGCATACAACTGTAACTTAGGACTTGTTTGGCTATAATAGTTATATATTTCTTGCAGATTCTATTCACTTTAATTAATAATCCATGTTTAATTAAGAAAATTTTATATAGAGATTGGAGTTCTATTTGAAGAAAACTCAAAATTTTGTTTTTATTTTCACTGTATTTTACTTATTCAAATTTTATCCCAATTGTTTTTGCTTTTACAAAAGTAACCCTATTTAAATCATATTATATATATATTTTTTAAAATATATTCAAAATAATAATAAGTTGTAGCTCGTAAATAGGATCTAATCAATAGCATCACATGACTATCTATTTTGAGATACATAAATCATATCAAAAAATACATTCTCCAACTTTAAAAATTTCAAACAACGTAAATGATACTCCCCCAATTTCTTATTCTATTTGTCTCTAGTTGACTTGACAGATTTCTTAAAAAAATTATAATTAGAGGTATATATTATTAAATTATCCTTATTAATTATATTTTGAAACTCTAATTTTATTACTACAACTTTATTAGTAATTTAATATTAAGGTGGTATGGAAAAAATACATATAATTTTCTGATTTTGTTAAAATGGATAAATAAAATAAAATATTTATTTTTGATATAGGAGTCAAATAAATTAAAATAAAAGAAATATTTAATTATCATAGCTACAAGCCCACTTAATTTTCCTTATACAGAAAGTACGTGCTCATAGGTTGCTTAATATTTGTGCTTAATGCGTTCAATTGTCACAATAGAATTTAATGTGTCACCATATTTGTCCCTCGCTTTACCTACTTGTTTTATGGAATTAGGTGCATAATATTAATAGTGGCCGGTTTGGATTGTCTGCTCAAAAAGAAATGGACGCTCCCTGTTACTATTCAGTGTGTTAGCCAACACTAGTTTTATACTGACCCTATTTTACATTCTTTTTCTATATTCACGCTGGTTAATTCATAATGGTTTATTTAGTTCAGGTACAAGCCAATAAGATTCATATGTAAAATTAAATTTTAATACAAGGCGCTTTTTACTGAAAAGAACTTTTATAAATAATCTTTTTAATATGAAAGTTCTTTTTTCAGCATTCATGATGCTTGATTTATCCTCTTTTAGGCTATTCTCAGTGTCACACATTTAATTTTCTATATCCATACCCATCTCTTTTCACACTGAATCATACTATATAGATTAGGTTCCTTTCACATCTGAATCATGTACAGGTTAGGTCCACCTTTACTTTGGAATATCTCTTATCTTTTTCCATCATTTTGAGGATTCTAGTGTCTCCGGAACTTATGAAAAATTCTAGTCGGAGCCCCACTAAGCAAGATGGAATTTAACGATAGATTCGGATGGATATGGAGCTTCAAAATTGTTGGGTAAGATTTCAAACCTTCCTTTAATAGTCAACAAAATTTTTAAGCCACCACCCTTTAAAGAAACTTTTAATTGGTTCACTTGAAAGTATTATTGAGATTTGATTCTTATTCTTGTGTTGTACATATCACATATATATATATCCGGTATACAAATACTATGATCGTCAAGATTTACGTTAGCATACCAGTATTGGATTATATACTCTTATTTGTCGTTGTTCTTTTGTTTTAGTCATGCAAAGTCTGATTAAAGAATTTTTATGGGTCCATTACTTTCTAATCTTATGTTAAAAAAATGTTTCTTATCAATTAGGAAATGCTCTTATCTTCTTTTATATTGAATTGCTTGTAGTCGTAGTCGTAAAGAGCCGGTAAGGGGGAGTTTTAAACCCCTCTAGTGGGGAATGCTCCAGTAATGATCAATGCATTCTTTGGTATCTGCCACGTATTCATCCAAACATTAAAATGTCGGATTGCTATTGTATTTTATATGCTCTGTCACCAAGGTTCTCCTCACTTATCAATCCCGTTTTCACTGCAGTTTCAATATCATCGCCTACTTTCAACCACTTCTTTTCTCTCTTAATAATATGTAACGTAATTACAAAAGGCTTTGTGCTCGTCTTCTCTAGAATTTAACTACCAAAACCATTTGTCACATAGTGTACTCTTGCTCTGATCCCTAAAAATTATAATGATGTTCAAGGTCATTTTGTGATTTTCACCCTCTTTTCCCATTTAACCTCCCCTATATCTTTGGTTTGATACTTATGAATTATGGGATGAGCGACATGATTTTTGAGGTGTTCCAATGTGCTTTGAGTAATTTTGTGTGCTTTTGAAGGTCTGAAACTTAAGAGGGTTGACCAAAGTCAATATTTTGAGTTAGAGAGGTTGTTTTCGAGTTTTGATGATTCCAATGAGTTTGGAGGGTGTTTTGAAACTTGGGTGGATTGTTTGCATAGGTTTGCAAGGCACCCGGTAGTGATTTGGACCCTTTGTTGAGAATCTTGAGTTTCTTAAATTTGGAGTTGACCACAGTCATCATTTGGTGAAAGACCTCGAATAGGTGATTCACCGATTTCAATAGGTGAAAAATATATTTTATGATCAATTTACGCTATTAGTTTATGTATGAATAGTATTGTATGACTTTCAAATGTTGAAAACAACTTTGAAAGATGAGACTTTTTAGTGTTTGGTGCTAACGGGGTGGACACTAGCCGCGTGATTGTGCAAGAGGAGAGTTTTGGTCAACTACATCATCGTAAAAGGAGCATGATTATGCTAGAGGAGTTAGCAGACATTTAACACCAGAGGCATGTAGTTGCACAAGGGAGGCGTGGTTGGTCATCTTGATCGTGTCGAAGGTTTGGACGGGCATCTAGCATAATCTTCCTAAGGGAGTGCAATCTCAATAAATGAATAACAGTGACTTAAACAATGATTTTTAGTGATTTGACACTTAGTTCCACCATTTTTGGACCTCTAGATCTTGGATTTGAATGTTTTTTAGTGGGATTTCTTTATTATTAAAGGGAGATAAGTTTCTAATCTCTAATATGATGATTTCCATAATTTTATCTGGGATTTTAGGCTTAAATTAGTGATTGGGGATTTAAAATGAGAGGTTTCATCCTAAAGTTCATCAATCATCTTTTGATGAATTTAAGTTTGATTTGAGATAATTTTTTTATATTTAAATTTATAATGATCCTTTCACTCATTATAGAGTGATTAAGACCTAAGTACCCTGTTAGAGTTTTTCTAGTGAGCCTAGCTAATAAAATCTCAAGGTGGGGAGGTTTAAAACTGAAAACTTGTGTTGTGTTTATTCGTGGTGAATTATAATTCATGATGTTGTGTTTTGTGTTGTCATATTTTGTTAGGAAGTGACCTAGTGATCTAGATCTTTATAGAAAATTCTGAGACTATTAGTAAATTCATAGCATGTGATTTTAGTAGTTGTCGTATTGAGATTGCTTTCTGATGTCTTAAGTATAAACTTTTTATTGTGAAATAGGGTTAGAGTTACCATTTTTCCAAGCAACAGGTTAAGGAACACTGTTGAAGTGGAGTTTCGCTGCAGCAAAACTACCGTAGTGGTCGACATCCCATCATAGCGGAGCTAAGAAAATCATAGGGGCTCACCATAGCAAGTCCCATTTCACCATAGCGAATCCGCATTAGTGAGAAAAGGTCTGCTGCAGTGTATGACGCGAGCAGGTTACCTGCTTAAGTTATGATGTGTTTTATTCTATAAACTACAAAAAAAAAAAATCTAGATAGAGGTGATGTTTCCAAGGTTAGGATGAATTTTCTCGTTCAGGTAAGTTATTCTATCAATATCTTTACCTTGTAATCTATTAACATTTTCAAATTATTGAAAAGATTAAAGGTGGAATTATGGGTTAGAATGCTATGTTTATGAAAAGTGTGGAAAAACTATGGCTAGATGTAATAATTACATAAAATGATTCTGAGTTATAAGTTATCCCTTCCTAGAATTTGTTTCTCTTAAACATGAATTATGGTGATCAGGAACCTCGAGTTTAATAAAAGTGGGATCTTTACCATAAAAACTACTTTAAAGGGGTAATTGGAGTAGAAACTCCATGAATTGAGATAATATGAGTATTCTGAAACTAGTTGATGGTTGACTGACCCGTGGGTAATGTTATAGACCATGAATAAGGACAAAATTTATGGATTGAATTTTATAATCATATATTTGAAGAGTAGATTAATTACTCTTATAATTGTTTACTTTAGACTTTTGATGTAACAAGGCATTTGAGGACAAAAAAGTCTCCTGTAATTTAGCTTACTTGATTCGGGTTTCTCGGTTGAAGTAGGTTATAATTTATGCGGAGTTAAACTTAATTTAATTTCTCGTATATTTTTGAATTGATAAGCATGTTGATTAATCTTTGGAAATAAACTGTGATTGATTATTTGTTTGGCTTTCTTGCTTGTATAATTTTATAACTGTTGACACTTATCTTTAATGACTTATAAAAATGACATACACTTACTGAAATTATTATGTACTTGATGATAATATCTCGAGAATTAGCTGAATATGAGAACATACTGAGATATGTTGAAAGAGGAAAAAAGTAGATACTATTCTGTTACTGAGTGGCTCGAGTCTATGTGTGCTTATGGATGTGCTGTTATAATATGGAGCGAGTACCACGCTGTTACGGTACATGGACCCTAGGCTATCCCTTATAGGTCATGACTAATTGGACAAACATAAGCCCTTTTAGTATGTGTGTACAAATGAGTGATTCTTGGGTTTTCTGATATGGTACAGGGTGGGACTAATGATATACCAAAACTATACACCTGTAAGATCAGTTTAACTATGAACCTATGTTTGTGATATTATTTGTAAAGTTCTGTAACGCCCCAGACCCACCCCTAGGCGCCACAAGGCATCCTGACTCAGCAGCCTCAGATGAACCCCTGGCTCATGCATATCTCTAAACACTTATTCATCAGTAGAAGCATAATACATTAACAAAGTCTAAGATAGCGAGTCATCTCACATATCAAAGATACTACTTAAAGACTATGAAAACTCCAAATCAATACCACTACACCATGTCTCTGAAAGCCTCTAAGTACTAAAATACTAGGTCTTTGGGACAAGTCTCCAACAACCTTGGAATGAAATAAATAAATACGTCAACAAACTGCTCTAATAGAAATAAGAAAATAATAAAGTGTTCCCGGTCCATAGAAACTGACCAATTCTCTAACAACTAAAGCTATTAAATCTGGTCAACCTTGAGTATATGGCTGACTAACCTGACTTACATATGAAATCATGCAGCAAAAAAAGTATGCGGTCAGTACATTGAATATACTGAGTAAGCGGGAGGGGGATAATGACAGGAAATATCAACATGAATAATATAAGTATGAATGAATCATGATTAGGCTATCCAATGCATGATCAAATCATAGTTTAGATCAATTATTCAATAAATGTTAAGTAATGTTGACAGTGTAAGAGATATACTTCATTTCAAATCATAAATAAGAAATTCAAATAGCTGACATCAAAACTTTTATGCGAGGTTCTCTAATCAACATGTACGACCGTGTGAGCAGCCATGGAGTTTCGAAAACTACCAGCTGATGGGGGTACATTGCCCTGCCACAAGCTCAGTATCTAATAAGTAACGTAATGGATCCAACTAAGAGGATAATGCCTTTTAGGCAACATGTCATCCTCTGGTTGGCAACATACTTATAAGATCGAGTCTTTCAATCTAATTCTCTCTGAGCTAATACAACTTTCAGAACATACACTGCTTCAGATTAGACCAGTTTAAAACAATTTTAGTGAAAAACTGGTCAAATGATCTTGCTTTAGCCTCTTTGAAAAAATTCTTGTCATTTCTTCGTTAATTAAATAAAATCATGTATGAGCCTAAAACTTAGGTAAATATCTTAGAAATTTCTCAGATTCCATATTCATGACTGTGCTTCATTAAATAACCATATGCTATAATAT
>JBDJHY010198621.1:0-11669 GCA_039654485.1 Withania somnifera | reverse complement strand
TAGGCTTGTCTAGAGGAGGGATGCAGACGCCACCATGGCCTAAGATTTTGGGTCATGACAAGGCCAAAACCCATATACCTCTAGTCCCTCTATACCCCTCTTCTAATCACCCGCAAGCCCTGATCGGCAAGGTCCATGGAGGCTGCAACCGCATACAACCCGACTCATAATGTAAACTGAAATCTTATAAATATAAAAGGTACTCAGACTTCTGTCGAACCTATAAGAATCAAGTGTCAATAAACGTGCCCATCCACAACCGAGATTAAATTAAAAATTAAATCAACATCCATCTCATGGCCACATCCAAGTCTAGTAATAACTCAAAACTATGATTAATATCTTTACTTAGCCTTTTTATTATCAAACTAGTAAATGAAAATACTCATTTTATATCATAATACTGAAAATGGGTATCGCAAGACCGTACAAGTTTTCAAACTCAATGACGTTGGGATCTTGGCCATAAAATAAGTAAAAACCAATTCATAAAAAATTAGTTTTATTATGATGATATGATCAATTACAACAATACCACAACAAGTCCTACCGGTGCTATACAGCTGTGGATACTACAACATCTAGAATCAGCTAGTCAATGCCCGGGACTAATGAATATTCCTAATAGTCCCACCTTCTGTAATCCAGAGTCTATCAAAACTACACAGGGTCATATGATGACTATACTCGTAAATCCAACACCAATACATAACCATGAGTTGACCATAGAATTGGACAGGGCCATGGGTACCAACCTAGAAAGCCTAACCCCAAGATGAATTACTACAATTGTTTCTTAAATAAGCCAATTCTAAGATAGTAAGTCATAGCCTACCTTCCCTTCAAGGATAAGCTCACAAATACTAAGAAAAACAAGCTTGGACTTCTCTAATAGCTCCTAAAATATACAAAAAAAGCCTCGAACAATCACGAAACTAATAAAAAAATAATCTACACATTAATATGAAGAAAATGATACCCATAAAGATATAATTATAGTCGGGGTCAAGATATAGGTCAAAATGGGCCTATGGCCCACAAACCTGAAACTCCAAACAAAGGGAACCGAAATAATTCCCACATCGTAGGGATTTCATACTCAAAAGTTAGAGTTAATAAGAACAAGAAATAAGCTAGAATCAATGGATTAAAATGAAGAACCAACTTTGAGAATTTTAAAAATTGTGGATGAAATTTGGAGAAATTAAATTGAAAACTTGCCAATAATTTATGGATAATTAAATAAGTAGTTTCTAATGCCACCCAATAACACATGCAAAGATCCAAGAATTTTAAGGAAGGTTTTAGAGTGTTTGAAGCTAGAAAAATGCTGAAAATAGTTGAATTCCAGGTACTTAAACCTGTAGAAATTTGCTTTATGCAATGTCGTGGACCAAGGCTCGTGGTCGTGAAGCAAAAGAAAAGTGTACAACACAATCGCGAGGCTCACGCATCTCGATCGTGAAGCACTGACTGGAGAGATCATGCGATCATGTGTCACGAACCAATTAGTCAGGTCATGAGGGAACCTACATCCTATCGTAGGAGAACCACCCAACAAGCACACAAAGTAAAAGTAATAAACTATGTGTGGAAGATAAGATATAAAAAAGGGACAGGGATAAGTGGAAGTCTATAATAAGCAATAACAACCCCAAAACCTAATCTCCATTACAAGAGCCACTAAAAGAAAAGTACAAGTCATAAAAGAAATACAAAATTTATCTCGACAGTACAAAAATAGAATAATAGATAATGAAAGGTAAGAGACAACTCTGGACGCCAGGAGCAATCATCTACTTCAACAACTGAATCAGGGCTCGAATCAAGAGGTCAATGTGGACCACTTTTAACCCGATCTGCATCAGAAGATGCAGAATGTAATATGAGTACCAAAATAATAGGAACCCAATAGGCATCATAGGCTGATGAGTATATATGAGAAGTTAAACCAATAAATAAACAAATAAGATACGCAAGCCATAGAAGTCAACAAATAGAGCAAGTAGAGAAACTATCTGACAGGATATGACATATAAATATCCTAATAACTAACCGCTAACTAGGAAGGTTTAGGTAAAACAAGGAGAGAACATACCTGAATTTATGCTCATCTATCAAGAAAAATAACTAAATATAGACATGGCGATATATCGATAACCTCAAATAAAGGAAGAATGGGGAAATAGCTAACATCAACAAGTATGTCACTATGGGAATCATGATAGGAAGGCCAACAAATATATCTCTATATCATAACAGTAATAAGTGAAACATTCTTTACGACACCCTATAATATCGGGAGATACAAACAAGTAAAGCTCACCTGATGGCATCCTATACTGCTAGAAGGTACATACAAGAAAACAAATGCAGAAAGTAACACAGAAATAAATGTAGGTGTTATTGGTATATGTGAATTACAACTATGTATGCTCCCCTCCGATAATCATAGGTTCGTTTAGGTGGAACACCGTGGAAGGACTTTCCCGTGTGCTCAAAGATCATATCGTGTACACCTCCTATGATTGTATGTATGCTATTTCCAGGTTGGTAGGGTGCATGTAGGGCCTCCCCGCATACTATCTCTAAAATTATATGAATCTGAACAGTAATCTCATAATATCAGTGCATGAAAAAGTTCCTAGACTTCCCCAAGTCTAAATCATAGAAATCTCAAAATAGATTCTTGGGCTTCCCCATGTCTAAAACTGGAATAAGTCAACAATATAGGTGGTCAAGATTACCCGCATCCAAAATAGTATGAATAATCAATGTCTAGCGCTCGGGCTTCACTTAGTCTAGTAATATCTCAAAACAATGGTAAGTCAATTATTATCTCATTTATCATCAAAAACTTTTAAGAACATCTAAAAATGCTCATTTTAGTTTGATAATACGGAAAACGGGCCCATATAGCCATGAAAGATTGAAAAATTAATGACATCAGGCTCTTAGCCACAAAAAAGTAGAAACCAATGCATAAAAACTAGTTTTCATGATGATATGATGAATCACAAATAATATCTCAAGAAAGTTCTATGACCCTGCAAAGGCTTGATATCTACAGTAAGCGTAACCAGCCAAACCAATGTCTGGGACTCACAGACATTCCCAGTTATCCACTATTTATGTTCAAGATTTTATCAAGACCATTTAGGGTCGTTGATAATGCTCAATTACACTCCGAAATAAATTTAAAATTGTATGCAGTCGTTGTTGAAGTATAATTACCCAACAAAGAGTTGGGGTTGAATACATGAGGAACAATTATATGTGAGGCATCGAGTAAGAGCAGAAACTAAAGTGCAACTACTATAATTCAAATGGATAATACAAGGTTTAGGGGGATTAAATATAAGATAAAAGGTGTCAACTATAAAATATGAACATGGTTTGATCAATGGCGTTACAACTCAAAGATAACAAGAAACCAAAATAGGGAATTAAATCATCAACGATCCATGGTAATTAATTAAACATCTATCAACAAAGCATGAATTTCGGGATTTACCCTTGGATTCTAAAATATCCACTAGTTCATCTCGAATACTAGAAAGATGTCCACACTCTAAGATGTCAATAAAGAGAGCAGAACAATGAGTCGTGAATCTTTCTTAGCATCACTCGCTCGAACCAACCTAAGGAATATGACAATCAAACCAATTTAAGGCTACACTAGGATTTCCCTATCTCTAGATAAAATCCTTACAATAATATTAAAACTCTAAATCGTGCTAAATTTATCTTCCCAACTTTGATTGACTCTCTTAAGTTTAATCAAAGTATTTGGGAAAGTCAAGGGTTAGCTACTCCCTTTAGAAATCAATTTAAAAACAAGATAAATTTAGATCCACAAATCGCAATTAATAATCAATAAAAGATTAACACCAAAGCACAAGATGGTATTAAAACCCAAATACAAATCCAACTATTGTATCAGTTATGACTACAAGATCAAATGAGAATTAAAGTCTACACACTGAAAATAAATAATTATAAGAAGAGATGGGTAAAGGATTTAGTACTACAAATCACTAAATATTCAAACCAAGGTATAGATGGTTGGTTGCAAGCTCTCTCTTTGTTGTGCTTTTAGGCGAAGGCTATCAAAGATATTAGCAATGAGGGATCTTTGGAGTTTATATGGGTTGGAAATGAAAAAGGGTGTAAAATTTCACTTTTTCCCAAAAGAGCCACAGTTTACCGATCTATCGACCAAAAGTGCCGATTTATCAGTATTGACCGATTCATCGGCACAATTGACCGATTTATTAGTCATTTGAATTTTTTGATTGACCGATAAGTTGGTCATTTGGCCTATTTATCGGTACTTTGACTTTTATTGACTGGCTCATAAATCGGTCATTTAGCTGATTCATCGGTACTGTTGACTTTGTTGACTGATCGACAAAATTGCTATTTTTGTCGATCTATCTATATCTACAATGATTTTTAGTATTTTTCCTCTTCAACTCTTTTTCTTCATTTTAAGCTCATTTTGGCCTACTTTTGCATCGTTCGCCTCCAATCACTTCTAAATTAAGATTTTCTGAAATATAATCAATGCACGCCATAAGTATCCTAAAATCATGAATAAAGAACGTGATATATAGCAAAAGTGATCACGTAAAGTGGTAATATCACCGCTCACCAACACCCCAACTTATGATTGTACTCAAGAAAACAAAATCAAGCATAGCACGAGGATATTATCAATTCAAGCTCGATTGGTACTTAACAATTCAACTCTACATTCTCCTCAAATCAAGAACATTATCATGACTTCGGTTGGTGCTAATAACTAGTACATGGCTTTCAGTCCTTTTGCAATAACTCCTTCCATTTCAAAAACCAAAATTTGAAGCATGCAATGGAAATATCAAAATAATCAAGTAACAACAACAAATACTCAAGATGTGACTCAAGGCTACTAATACTCAAAGAACACTCTTTTATCTTATTTTTGGGATTTATCAATATCACCAATCTCTCATAATTTACATGCCATCATAAGAATGAAATTCCCAAAATACTCCACATATATACAAGCACACAAGGGACTAATATTCAAACACTCACACTCAACAAACAAACTCGAATGCCAACAAATGTCATACCATAAGCTTGCCCTTATTTTCGATCATTATCAATCATAAAGAACTTAGTTGACAATCCCAAAGGTCTTCATCAAGCTTCTAATGTAAGGAAAATGTATAAGTAGGAAACTCATTTTGGGTCAAGTGACTATACCTTTCCGAAATGCATTCAAAGCTCATAACCTTACTCATTTTTCAATACCAAACTTAGCCCAGCTTATTTAGGCACAAGCCTTAGTTCACTCGTATAATCCTTCCTTTTTATTTTCACTACAAAACTAAACACATACACCAAAATAATATATTTTTCTATTTTTCTATTATTTTTATTTAATATTTTATTTTCTCTTTTTGTTTGATCTTTCAAGAGATATGAACAATAAACTAACAACTTTTACTGAGGAATGATGACTCATCCATTCTTTTTCACTTCCACAAAGGGAAAATTTCCTTTAACCAACCAACTATCCCACTAACTTAGACTTTTGGCCTAAGTTATGGACCAACTAGCTTCGTATTCCTCCAATTTGAACACCAAAATTAGGCTTTTGGCCCAAGTTGTATGCATCTTCAAAGAAGTAGGTTCAAAAGAAGGATAGATGTTAAAAAAAGGGTTTCAGCTTGTAATGTGGTTGATCAAAGAAAGAGTCAAAAGGCTCAACCAGGGGTTCAACTAGATCACTCACTCCCTGGAAAATAGACTAAGGCCTTTAATGGAGGCTTTCACTCAAATCATGGCATACGGTCATTTCCTCAACTTCACACTTGTAATAAGAAGCAAAAGACTAATGGGGAAAGTTCTAGATAACACAAGTAACAAATGATTTATAAACAAAACTCACCACACATGGCATGCAAATTATTCAAGATTGTTCAATATTTTTTTCTAAATGAGAACATAAAAAGACATAAACCATATATCACCAACTATTAAATTAAGAGTCATGCAAAAAGTCAACAGGTTATCTCAAAATCATTTCTTATCCATGTAACTTGATTTTATAAAAATCACCAAAATTACTTTGGAGGTGTATGTACATTATACACTGACTTTATTAGTGCTAACCAAGCCAATGCAACATAAACACACATCATCCAACTACACATCTATCGACAAAAATAACTATTGTGAGTTTTTCTCTTAGAACGTCGTCACTCACTCCATCACTGGGAGAAGCCACTTAGCACTGAACTAATACGAAAGAAAGCTAAAAACTATTATTGAATAATAAAGTAAAAATAGCAAGAAAAAATAAATAATGTAAATAAACACTAACCCACAAAGTCATGACATAAAAATCAACAAAAATAACGTAAAGCCCAACAAGGGCATGATATCAGTATCCAAAAATACCAAGTACATCTTATCCCCAATAGAAGATATTATAGTACCCTCAAATGCCTTAAATAAATATCATATAAAGCATGAAGTGAATAAAAGGGGGTAGAGGCTCCCTGAGCTGCATCACAGGCTCCTCGCTCTCAGTCTTCTCATCATTATCATCATCATCCTCTTCAGACCACTAAATAGGGGCATCCTCATCACCTAGTGTAACAGTAGGAAGTGGATCTATAAGCTTCAACACTTTCCACAACCTCGTTACCCCTTTCCACATTCAGGTGAAGAACTTGTCTCTCCTCTTTTCTTTTTGCACGATATTGGCATGCGAGGTACTCAGCTCCTCGTGTGCCTTAGCTAAATCTGTGTGAACCATTTCTAACGTGACTAAATGGGTCCTCTGCTTCTTTTTCTCTTCCACATATCTGTGAAATTCCTCCCATGACACAGAAACAAAAATAGAAGGTCCATGGGAAGCTTCACATGGTCTTTATTGAAGCTTGCTTATGAGCTCACGTATCATCCTCATATCAGCTGAGATCTCCTCGAAAGGGGCTGAGGCTGGAAGACTGTCGAAGGTGGTCTGTGGGACTATTTTTGACATGTTCTTCCTTTTTTTTCTGTTGCTAATGTAACCCTCTACTTGATTCTTTAGCGATTGAATCAGTCTCCACAAATCCATCCATATGTCTCCTAGCTCTTCCTCAACTCCCACCAGTGTGCATAGCTCAGTAATGAGAGAAGAAAATATTAGTATGTGTCTAGTATGTTTCTTGTATTCCTTGAGCTCTTGGATGATCATGTATCCGACATTCATAGGAATGTCATCTAAAATACAAATAACCATTTGGGCTCTCCAAAGTTGTATATTAAATAAGTTTTCGTACGGAGACGTTCGACTGCATATTATTGATATCTAAATTCTTGCTTTTGCATTGAACTCTTTGGCAGTGATGGTCCTTTTTGTGGTTCCTCACGATAGTTCCTTCTTGATATAAAGCTTAGACACTAGCCATATGGCACAATCTTAGGCTCTGAATAAAGTTGGGTCATGATCGAGTAACCTATAGAATCTGTTAATTATTTCTGCCGTAAAATCAACCATCTTGCCTTAAATCTTCATAATCAGAGAGAAGAGATTAACCTTTTTGAGGTTTGCATAAAACTCCTTCACCCAAGTCTCACTAGCCTTACAAGACTCCTGAGAAAAACACATCTATCCTTTGATCCTGAGCCTTTAGTAAAAATTTGGTTGAGACTCACGGACATTATCGAGCTTGATTACCCTTTCCATGAACAGTTTCTCTCTGGACAAATCTTCATAATAGTGGCCCTGGCATACAACATAAAAGAATTTGTGCTGATCAAAGTCTGTTGTAATTCGCACTTGTTCAAATTGAATTTCTGCATAAGCATTAGGATCCATAATCGACTTTTATACCTGAAACACGACACACAAGCATGAAATTTTTGTTAGGACGTGCAATACAATATATTGTGTGTTAAACATGCCAAAGAAATAACTTAGATATCAAATGGGATGCATTTTTTGAAAAACTGAAAAATTGACCCTGTAAGGAATAGGTTGCGGGTGCCGATAAATCGATAGAAGTGCTAATTTATCATCATGCTATTAAATCAGTAGTATGATAATTTATTTATAGCTGCTGATAAATCAGCACTTCTAATTGATAAATCGGTCAGTCGAGTAGTGCATTCACTTTGAATATTTATTTATTTTATTTTATTTCAAAAATGCATAATTAATGGTTCCCGAAGCAAGTTTTTGTCAATTAATCATGGAACATACATCAATAACATGATAATATTAGAACAACTCATGAGATTGACTTAAACTTCACTTGGAAATATTATCAAACACCTTGTGGGCACTTTTATTTGAAACTCACTTAATACAATTTTGGTACTCAAGAATTCCCAAATTGATCATGCAATCCTAACACCTCTCTCAAACTAGTTCTTACCCAGCACTTAGTCCAAATCTTTCACAAAAATCACACATAAAGCAAAGGTTCTCAAGGCCCTATGTCATGAAGAACATTTAGAACTAAAAGGGATTGGGGACATGTAATCACCACAAATTTCAAGGTTTAACATCAGATACCCACACTTATTGCAAGAAAATTGATTGAATTTGATGTTCTATGCACATTTGATTGAAGAAAAGGAAAATTTGGTATTCTTAAAAAAGAGAACACGGAATGGTAACCGTTTTGAATAACTGTCAAATGATGCCTTTTGAAGTTTCCAATGGTCGATAAATGGTCAAAAATACCGATAGATCAGAAGTACCGATAAATCAATTATCATGATTGATAAATAGATCCACATGTGATCGATAAATTAGTTAGAGTTAACTATAAATCGGTACTTACCATAAATTGGTACTCTGCGACCGATAAATCAGTATATTTTCCCGTTAAATCTCCATCTGCAACAAATCTTCTTCCAACTCATTGTGAATTCCGTCAGTTCTCTAGATTGATTTATAGGTAACTAATTTAGCTTTTTGAATGCCATTTTGGCTTGAATTTTCAATTACAAACTCAATTCACTTCCAAACATCTATATCTTTGTGGATTAGTCAAAAACATTAACCTCCTCTATGCTCAAAATTGTGAAAGCATAAAATTTAAACTAACAATGCAATGACTAAAAATGAAAACTTACCACTTAGAAGACTTGAATATTCATGCCAACTCTAATTTGCTTTTATGATGATCTCCATGGGACGACGGTAGATATGAGAAAAGGCTGACACTTAACTATCAGATTTTACACTTCTTAGCCTTCAAATGAAAGATATCATTTTGTCTCCTTGAATTCAAAATGAACACATCTTGTTCCACTTTTCTCTGTTTCTCCAATATCTTGGATTATGCATAAAGCACAATGTTAAAAATGAGTGGAATATGGTCGAAGATATCTTAACTCCAAAGATGCTTCATTCTTAGCAAGCTTACCCTCAAATGAACTAGAGTCTTCAACCCAAATTCTTTCAACTCTTTTTCACAACTCTAGTATTATCTCATCAACTTCGACATCTTAGATTACAAAGTTCTGTTATCTCCTCCAAATTAACCAAGAGTCTATCCTCCGTACATGACAATCCAACATCAATACTCTTCATCCTTTGGAGGAACATGTCATACGACTTAATGCATAACTTCAAGTCATCCTTCAAAGTAAAAGTATCAAATTCAATTTGCACCATCTCTTGGCATATTTTCAAACTTAGTCAAGAAGTCTTTCATAATTTGTGATGCACATTTATTAACTTGCATAAATGACTCAAATGCTTGAGATCATGCTATTGGCCAATCTTGGTTCTCATTTTCATCCAAATCAACCATTGCTTCTTTAGACATAAGTAATGCCATTAGTCTATACTTTAATGGTTTAGACAATGAAGTTTGCAACCACCAAACACACTTTTGGTTAAAAAGGCCATAATGACCAAATAAAAAACAATAATCTATCTAACACAAAGAAATCAACAAATATTATTAACAAATATTCACAAGTTCAAATCAAATCAATAAGCTCTAATTTCTAAACTAACTCAATACGCCAAATTGTTCCTCGACAGCTGTGCCATTTTTGATAATGCTCAATTACACTTTGAAATTAATTTAAAAGTGTATGTAGAGGTTGTCAAAGTATAATTACCCAATAAAGATTTGGGGTCGAGTTCATGAGGAACAATTATATATGAGACAATCAAGTAAGAATAAAAACTAAAGTACAACTACTATAATTCAAATGAATAATACAAGATTTGGGGAATTAAAGATAAGATAAAAGGTGTCAACTATTTACTAACATAGGTTGATTAATGGCGCTACAACTTAAAGGTAACAAGAAAGCACATTAGGAATTAAATCATCAATGATCCATGGTAGTTAATTAAACATCTATCAATAAAGCATGAATTTTTAGATTTATCTTGGATTTTAAAATATCCACTAGTTCCTCTCGAATACTAATGAATCTTTTGTAACATTTCTATCTCGAACCAACCTAAGGAATATGATAACCAAACGAATTTAAAGCTGACCTAGGATTTCACTATCTCTAGATAAAACCCTTAAAATAGAATTAAAAACTCTAAATCGCGCTAAATTTATCTTCCCAACTCTGATTGACTCTCTTAAGATTAATCAAAGTATTTTGGCAAGTCCAAGAGTTATCTAGTCCCTTTAGAAATCAATTCAAGAAAAACATAAATTTGAATCCACAAAATGCAATTAATAATCAACAAATATTAGATTAACACCAAAGCATAAGATGATATTAAAACTCAAACACAAATCTAGATATTGTAGCAGTTACGACTATAAGATTTAAATGAGAACTAAAGTTTACACCCTGAAAATAAATATTTAAAACTAGGGAAGAAGAGATAGGTAAATGATTTAACACTACAAATCACCAAATCATCAACCCAATGTGTAAATGAATGGTTGCAAGCTCTCTTTATGTTGTGTTTCAACCAAAATATGGCAAAGATATCAGTAATAAACGAAAAAAGGTGTAAAGTTCCATTTTTTCCCAAAGGAGCCACAATTTACAGATTTATATGCCGATTTATCGTTATTGACGGATTTATCAGTACAATTAACCGACCTATCATTTTTTTTTAACTTTTTTTGACTGATTGAGAAATTAGTCATTTGGCCGATTTACCTTTGCATTTTGTTGACTGACTGATAAATCGGTCATTTAACCGATTTATCGGTACTGTTGACTTTGTTGAATGACCGATAAATCAGTACTTTGGATGAATTTTTAGTATATGCAATGATTGTCTAGCATTTTTCCTCCTCAGCTAATTTTCTTCATTTTAAACTCATTGTGGTTCATTTTTGCATTGTTCCACCTCCGATTACTTCTAAATTAAGATTTCTTAAAATAAAATAAATGCACATCAGAAGTAGCCTTATATCATGAATAAAAACATAAATATATAGAAATATTGATCATGTAAAATGGTACTTTCACTGCTCATAAGTCGTAGAGTAATTATCATCGCAAAAGCGACAAAAATATGTAGCCAAGAAACGGACTAAGAGAGGAAAAGTCGATGGTGAAACCCCAAAAGTACCAACCCAAGGATGTCGATTTATCACCATTACTCCCTATATAAGCTAGTCTAAGATCGTAATCCATAACCTACCTGTCCTCCAAAGACAAGCTTACAAATACTGTAT
>JBDJHY010198611.1:0-11669 GCA_039654485.1 Withania somnifera | reverse complement strand
ATCCCTAATGATTGAATTCTATCACAGAAAGGGCATCCACAAAACAAATAAGGTTTTTCAAAGGGGTTTAGTTTTCATCAAAATGGTTTCAAAACCATGTGTGCTCATTATTTTCAAAAGTATGACTGCATCTAGTTCTCCAAAAGACGTATACTAAACACAAAAAAATTAACAGAATAAAACAAATCCTAAAAAGGTTGGTTCTACTATGATAAAACACTTGAGGGAAAATAAACACAAAAAGAAAATCCCAAGTGGCAAAAAGACCAACCCTCATAAAAAGAGTCGTGCATTGTCCCTAATGCTTTTTATAAAACCCAAAACTGAGATAGCAAGAGAGTAGAACATATATGCGGTGTTCTAGACAACGTATGGTAGGACTCCAAGTTGGAACCAATAATGCTGAAACACTCAATGATATGGGCTCACCTGAAGGGTAATCTCCCGTAGTGACAAGGACGATGCTAGAAGGCACCTCAGCAATAGTAGTTTCAAGAGTATGAATAATACTCAAAGGGACCGGGTAGCAATTGGAGCAATGGTGGCACCGAATGATACCTCTGAACTAATTGAGGGTGGTGGAGCATTCCTTTTTGAAGAGGCATCCACTCTCAAAGCCTTCTACAACTGCTCATACTCAAGAATCGACAGCCGTTGCATATCCCTTGTCTCTCTCTTTAATATTTTTTTCAAATCTTCAGATATCTCAACTCCGAAAACATGTGGGTGCTTCTTCTTAGAAGGGGACACGACTATAAAAGAATCAACCATGGGAGTATTCATCATCGTTCTATTTAATAACTCATCAATGAAATCGAGGTGACCAGAGGTACAACCACATGAACTGCTCTAGCGGATATCTGGAAATATTAGCTTTTAGTATGTCCAACTCCATTAAAATCATCTCCAAGTCTGGATCCTTAAGCTAATCTAATCTCTCTATGATCTGCGCCTTCAAATTATCAAACAAGCCTGAATCAAATCAATAAAACTCCTATTCTCGGCCCAAAGTCTAACCTCAGAGGCCTATACCTCTCTCTGTCCCATTAGCACCACTTGCACGATAAGTTGATCCAACTTCATCATGTGTCATGATTCTTGTCCACAAATTTACTAAAAAGTCATAAGTGACAGTAACATTCCTAAAAACAAATTCAACAGAAGTGGATGGAGTAGTAGCGGGTGCAGTTGTAAGAAGGGGACCTAACCCGCAACATACTTAATAGCTCCATCAATGGTGGGAGTACCGGTAGGTGCAAAATAGTAGGGATCTCTAGTGGTGCATTTCTACCTAACAAATGTGTTGTTATGTCTACACTAGGAACATGGGAGAGGATCCTAGACCGAGAGACTAGGTTTTCCACATACTTGATCAAAGAAATATTATATACTTTCTTTACCTTACTCCTGTGATCTATATAGACACCAATAAGAACTTCGGCTACTAGGCACATCTTTTAGATCAAACATGGAAAGGAAAGTCATGTGGTTTCTTTAACAACTCCATCCCACTTCTTGGTAGTGATGTTACGTGCCATATTAAGGCATACCCTGACATAATAGATGCAACCTATATCATCTACTCTCTATCTAAAGTGTTATCATTACCTTTCCAGCTCAACAAGGATTTCACAACAAACCACCATAATTTTGCCAAACATCTAAGGGATGCTTTAGTAATCTTTGCTTATGGATCTTGTACCTATGGTGCCTTAAAACCATCCACATTAATATTTCCAATGATCTAGCCCATAACCTCTACCTGAAACACATGATCCTTAATCCTCTCTTCATCAGTGATCATCTGTATACAATACCCATACTCTGCTATTCTTTTGGAGCAACTAAACCAGCCCATACAGGAACTGTTAAATGGTTTGCTATGATGTATCAGCATTCTGACCTTGGAATATCACAAATCCAAAGGGCCTAATTCAAGGCCACAATTCTCTTCTTCTTCATGCACATCAAATCCAAAGAGCTAAACAATGTGGTAGCATAACTAGTATATTAGTCTCTAATAATATAACTTTCATAATATCCCTGAGGTTAAGCCATCCAACTAAAAAAATATTGATCAAAAAGTCTCTTTAACTCCAGTGCGGCACAAAGATTATCTGTGAAGATTCAAGACTGCTTAGTGAAACCCCACAAGATCTAACCATTGGCCTTGTTTTTGCTGCCCTCATTGAAGATTCTCCTTACACCCATATGTCGTATCAGCTCCAAATAAATTTGCCAAATTCCCTTTGTGCTTCAGGCTCTATCTTTTATGACCTAGAAAAGATCTCTAGGCTACCTTCCTATCACTTTTTTACCTAGACTCAACATTTTATTCCATAGATATACTAGCCTCATCATTATCCTTAGCCTTATAACTTGAACTCTAATTCATCAGACTCTACCTCATTACCAATCCTCCTCGTGCTCTTTAAACTGGATTAGAAGTGTTGTAACATGAGTCTCAACCTCTATTGTGGCTTTGTACCTTATCATATAAGGTGAGTGTTGCTCAATGGTCCCTTTGTACTAACCCCCAACCTGTTAGATGATGGACCCTCAGAGTCTGAGGCATTCTGCTTCTCTTGTTCATAGTCAGAAGAATCAATTGGGTAATCATATAGTGTAAGGGTTGGAATCTTTTGCCTTGATGTTGGTGCCATGGTACCTGTGGAGAATTTGTTAGACCAAAAACATAATTATCAAAATTAAATATGTACAATGGTATTAGGTATTAGGGTCTTTGGGCCATGGTGAAGTCCTAGACCCATCGAAGCTCTTATGTGGCCCTCAGACTTTTCTACGTCTATAGGTCATTACGCCTACGTGCAGCCATACAGCTCGTGAGGTATCCCCATGATCCATATAACCATTTATACGATCCTTTCTACTATTTAATTTATTCTAGTGTACAACTGTGAGTGGTCGTATGACCTGTGATGGACTCCCGTGAGTTGTATGACTACTCTTAATCTTTAATATGCCAACATTCCTTAGCTTGTGGTTCAACCATACAATTACAAAATTATATTAAGTCAGAATTTGCTAAAATTACTTTATATTGGATTTATGAGTATACGAAGATCCTTAAGTCTATAGATCCCAACGTAAGGTGAATTGTACAAATTTCGACTTCTAATAAGTATCTATCAATTATTGGTCACGCAATATATGTTATGTGCTCGCATTTGCGTTGAAGCACAAAGATGGGCTACTCATACTTCACCAAAGATCAATTTAGAGGATATGTTGAGAGGACAGTGGTCAAAACAACTTTGGTTTTATTTCCAAAGTTCTATGAAATTGTAATCCTCCCAACCCCAAAGGATGTAAAATACTTGCACCAACAATCTATGCATTATAGAATCATTTTCAAGAATTTAGGCAAGTTTTAACAAATAAGTATCAAAACTTCCCCTCTATGCAGATGGAAACATTGTACAATCATCAAAAAACTTTTTCCATCACACCAACAGTTATAGATAATACAAAAATAAAGCATACAATCCAACCCCCATCAATTTTACACCAAGTTTCATCATTCTTTTACAGCGATCCTAAACTTAACCCTAGAATCATACAATCATTATCAAAGTTATGAGGAATGGGTATTTAATTACTTTAAAGTAGCTAATTAATCTTTTTCTAGGAAGAAGACAAAAATGCAAATTGTGTAAAACTAACACTATGCTCGAAACATTATATGATTTTGTTGGAGAAAGGGGAGTTAATGGCATGATTGTGGTGTTTATTGGGATAAATTTATAGGGATATGATTGAATAATTAATGGAGGTGTTATGTGGGAGAGTGAGCTTTGAATCCCTTAACTTGAAGTTATTTTACCCATTTGAGATAAAATGGATATAAACCTTTTTAATAGAAAAGATTGGGGAGATTATGCTAGATCCGGGTCAGGTTTAATATTTTTGACCTGTTGAGTCACACAACTTGAAGGATGGCTCATGAAGAAAGCCCACGAGATGTGAGGTATCATCATGTGGTCAGTTAACTTACCTAAGGTCTATGAACTAGCCTAAGAGTTGTACATTGGTAGTATGAGTCGTAGGGCTAGTTGTGGACCCTTGCTTTTTATTTCTTAACACTTGCCATGATAGGTCCCACTAGTTGTGCAATGCATATACGGTCCATACGAGCACCCTTGGGACCTTATTTTCCTAGTTTTGTATCTTCCCAACTTTTCAAGATCCCTGCATATACTGAACAATCTATGACACTATAAAAATAAAAATAAAATAAATATTTCAATTATAAATCTTGGGTTGCCTCCCAAGTAGCACTTGATTTAACATCATTGAATGAGACAAGTCCCTTGAGTACTTTGACACCATCAAGTTTGAGCTTCTCAATCGCTTCACCTCATTTGGAGCTCCCAAATAGTGCTTCATACACTATCCATTCAGCCTAAATTGATGGTCCCTTTTCATCTCAAGTTCAATTTCACCATGCAAAAAGATTTGTGCCATAGTGAATGGTCCAGACGACTTGACTTTAGCTTGCTAGGAAGAAAATGAAGCCTAGATTTAAATAATAGTACTAGATAATCAGGATTAAGTTCTCTCTTGTTAAGCCTCCGATAATGGAACAATTTTATCTTCTCCTTATATAAGGAAGAATTCTCATAATCTACCAAGCGGAGATAATCTATTTTATTCAACTGATTAAACCTCAAGTAGACCTCACTCTCATCCAGGTTTATCTTTTTAGTAGCCCATAATGACTTATATCAAGTTCTACAGGAAAATGACAGGTTTTGTGATATACAAGCTGGTATGGATATATACCTATAGGAGTTCTGAAAGTAGTACAATAGGACCACAGCGCATCATCAAGTTGCCTTGACCAATCTGTCCTATTAGCATTGACAATCTTTTCTAGAATGGTCCTTATCTCTATATTGGAGACTTCCACCTGCCTCTCAAGGTGTTCCACCTTATGCTTCACATATATTTAGTAGGAAATGCCCGAATAACCATTTGCAAAAGTAGGATCCCCCATAACTAATTTTGGCTCTTGGGGTGCCAAATTAGGAAATATATTTATTTTCAGAAATGCAGTAACACTTTTGCCTTTATTGGTTGGAAGCGCCACAACCTCCAACCATTTGGGAACATAATAAATAGCAAAGAGTATGTACTTCATTCCACCTAGGCTCACGAAAGGCCCAGTGAAGTCAATCCCTTAAATATTAATAAATTCTACTTCAAGAATAGAGGCAAGGGGAAGCAAATGCTTCATGAAATCCCGATGTAACACTAGTATTTATCACATGATTTGACAAAATTATGTGTATCCGGATAAAATTGTGGGCCAATAATACCTATATTGGAAAATCTTCTGCACGGTATGAATACCACTATGGTAAACCTTCACTTAGGATAAGTGGAAAGCCTCAGGAATGCTCATTATCTCTACCTCAAGAATGCATCTCCTAATCACATTGTCAGCATATACCCTAGAGAGATAGGACTCATCCTAAAAATACCTCCTCATATCATGCAAGAACTTACTTATTTGGTGGAAGTTTAAATCATCGGGCATTATTTCACTAGAAAGAGGATAACAAAGTCTACAAACCATGGGATCAGGTCACGCAAAGGTTTCAACAACTAATCATCTAGAAAAACTTCATCAATTTTGAGCTCACATCACACATTCTCCACCAACCTAGACAACTGGTCAGCCACTTAATTAGCAACCCCATTTCAGCCAATCACCTTAAAGTCGAATTCTTGCAAAAGAAGGATCTATCAAATAAGCCTCGACTTTGATTCCTTCTTAGTCTTAAAGTGTTTAAAATAAAAATGGTCAATATGAAAAATCACCATCATTTCAACAAGTAAGATCTAAATATATCAAAGGAAAAAACCACAGGTAACAACTCCTGCTTTATAATTGTGTAATTCTTTCAAGCGAAGTTGAGTACTTTGTTGTCGTAATAAAATAGATGAAAATTATTTTCATGACTTTGGCCTAGGACTTCTCCTAGAACCACACTAATAGAAACACCTAATACCTTAAAGTTATAGACCAGTTCGGAGCAATAATAATAGGGGTTGTCAATAATTGTTTCTTCAAACACCCAAAAGCCTTCAAGCACGCCTCATCAAAAATTTACCTCTTTCTCAGGTAACTTACACATAGGATGTAGAATCTTTGAGAAGTCCTTAATGAACCTCCAATAGAACCCATCATGCCCCAAAAAACTTCTAATTCCCTTCACAAAAATAGGAGGTGGCAACTTTGCGATAATTTTAACTTTTTTCCGGTCCAACTCTATGCCCTTAGCTGACATTTTATGACCAAGAACTATACCCTCTCTTACCATGACATGTAACTTTTATTAGTTAAGCATTATGTTAGTCTCTTGACAAATCTAAATCACTTTGGCCAAGTGGGCCAAACAATCATAAAACAAGTCACACCCTATAGAAAAATCAACCATGAATACTTCTATGGTTTCCTCAACCATGTCACTAAATTTGGACATCATGCAATGCTGAAAAGTCATTGGAGCATTACATAGTCCAAAAGGCATCCTATGGAATGCAAAAGTACCATATGGATAAGTGAATGTAGTCTTTTTTTGATCCTTAAGTACAATAGAGATCTAATTATATTCAAAGTACCCATCCAGAAAATAATACCACTCTCTGCCATTCCAATATATCCAGTTTCTAATCCATAAATGGAAAAGCAAAATGGTCTTTCAGAGTCCATGCATTCAACTTTCTATAATCCATGCAAACCTTCCAACTAGTGACTAGTATCATAGGAATCAACTCATTCTTCTCATTTGAAACCAAAGTGATCCCACCCTTCTTTGGAACACACTAGATGGCTTACCCATATTCTTTCATTGATGGGATAAAAGAAACCTTTATCAAGCCATTATATGGTATCCTTATTTACTATCTCTTGCATAAATTAATGCTCAATACTAGGTACTCTTTCCAGCTCTAACTAGTATTTGTAAGTGCAAATACTAGTATATCCCAATAATATCTACAATATACCGAGCTATGGACCTTTAGACCTTCCTCAAGGATGAAAAAAGAGCCTCTATCTATGACTCTATCAGATCTACTGCAGTGATAACCGACAAGATATTGATGGCTCTTAAAATTGTATCTCAAGTGGGAGGGTAGAGCCTTCATCTCCAAGACTAGTGGATCCTAGACTAATGTCTTTACAGAGGGGTCACCGTATTCTTTATATCAATATCGAGTTTCTTCAGTTCATAAGGATAAGACACCATCCCATATAGAGCATTCTCCATCTCTTCATATATTTCTATACAAGTCACATCAAGGTTCATGATAACAACAACTAGTGCTTCCACATGAAACTTTTCCCTAGTAGAGAACTATTAATCTCATCGATAGTACAAATAATGGACATCACTTTCATATCACTAGGATGTTTCATCGAATAAACCACATTAAAAGTCACCTTTTTATTATTCAATTTAAATTGAAGCTTCCCTCTCTCTATATCAACTAATGCTTTTTTGGTTTCTAAGAACGGTGGCCCAAGGAAGATGCGCACCTCAAAATTAACTTCGCAATCTAAGATCACAAAGTCTTCCATAAATATAAAGGTATCAACCTTCATAAATATTTTAAACAAAATACTAATGGGATTCTTCACTGTGCGATCTGCCATCATTAACCATATAGTAGTCAACTTGGGGGCTCCCAAGACTAACTGTCAAAACACAAAAAGTGACATTAGACTATACTGTCTCCCAAATTGCATAAAGCCTTTGCAAAAAAAAATACCCCAATGGTGCATGGAATAGTAAAGGCTCCAGGATCTACTTTGTTTTGCATAAGAGAACTAGAAGAAATTGCACCATAATGATGCAAATTGCGTGTCGGCTCAAAAGTGACCATTATCTTCCTTGTAATTAAGACATTTATGAACTTAGAATGACCTGGTATCTAAGGCTCTACCAAAGGTATCTTAACAAAAACTACTTCAGTATTAATAAAGACTTTTTGAACTTTCCATCTTTCACTTTCTTCTTCAGGTGATGTAGGAAGGGAAAAGGAGGCCTGGGTATAGGCATCACAAGATTAGGGCCTTCTTTTCCTTTCTCTTATTATTAGTAGCTTCCCTATTATCGACAAAAAACTCTTTATTATCAACTCTACCTTTCTCTACTGCTCTCTACTTATCTACATTACTCAACTCAATCTACTTACCATTATCAACCACTTCTGCTTCATCATTAACATTAACAACCAGATTATAAGGGTTATAGGTCTTCCCCTTCCTAGTAGTAATACCTAGATAATGACCATTATTCTTAAAATTGGGAATTGTGTCACTAGGTAAGACACCTTTTTACCTTGGATCTAAAGTTTCTAAAATTTGACCCATCTAAGTTTCTAGTTGTTTGATATCCTGGAGTGAGGATTGACCAATTGAGTCATATTAGCTATATCACCACACATCTCCACAATAATATTAACATAGGACTTCAAACCCTTCAACAATTGCTCAAGAATATCCTTCATTCTAGAGGATTCTCCTAAATCACGATCTCTGCTTTTGGAACATATAATTTATGCTCTACTATAGTCATCCTTCTAAAAATCTTCATTTTGGTACTCATCCTTGCAGTAATCCTTCTTTTATAAACATATCACTCCTTATAGTAGTTTTGGCCTTGATTACCAGTGCCATGGTACCCTATCTAATTAAAAAATTAGCCTCTTTCTCAGTATCAGTGCAATACTCCTCATAGGAAAGAAGTTGCAACAACATTAACACTGGAAAATATGTTTTTGGCAACAAAGTTAGTTGTGTCCTTTTATGGGCCAACTCCAAATGAAACTCCTCCTCTTTTCTCTGTTGATCAATATAAACACCCATAAGTTATCACTTGGAACTTCGAAATCTATAGTTTTCCATACCATATTCATATTTTTCTCCATATAAAAATATTCAACGACTTTAGCATACGTCTATGTCATGAATAAACCTACCATCACAGTGTTGGCAATAGGCTTCGTTTTTTAATTCAGTGATCAACAAAATACCTTTTTCAAATAATCTTCCCCAAGACTATGATTGAGGAACTATCTTCAGCTCTTATCAAACTGCAACCGAGTCTCATACAAACCTTCATCTTTTAGTTGGCTGAAATTACTGATTTCATCTTTCAATTGCAGCATCTTTGACAGTGGAAAGAACCTCTCAAGAAAGGATGCCTTTAGCTCCCCCTAATTTGTGATTGAATCATCTCGAGTCGCATTGTATCTCTTGAAAATGACAAAGAAAATGACCTTAATCAAATGAAACATTGACTCACCTTCGGGATCTCGCATGTCTTGTAGATTCCTAAGAAGTTTATCAAGTGAAGATTTGGATCCTCTCTTATAGTTTCTTTGAATAATCCCTTCAGGTTCAACAGTTGGATCATTATGCTAGTAATAGTGAATTATTCTGCAACAGCTAGTGGTGGAAGGATAATAGATCCAGTGCACCAATTCCATCCAAATCAGCACCATTCTCACTATCAACAACTTGAGGATTGACTTGAAAAGCTCTAGCTCATTCTTCAGCTTCAGCCTGTGTTGGGCCTCCACTGCTATTCAAGCTTGGGCTTCAGCTACTAGTCAGGCTTATTTATCTTGTTGTTGTGGCTCCATCTTTCTCAATCTACATTCAATCTTAGGGTTGTATGGAAAAACTTATGTACCCAAAATTTGTGTATTTAGCATAAACTAACCTATAGCTTGTATAAAAAATAGAAAAAATAAAGAAAAGTAGAATTGGTAATTACAACTACAACTGAAATAAATACTAATAGACTACTTTAAGACGTATTCCCCCGAAATGGTTCCAAAATATGATATCACCCAAAACTATACCTCACTTTAGAAGCTTAAAGAAGTCAATATAAATATAGAACCCAATCTGGGTTGGGGTCGATCCCACAGGTAATGCAGAAGAAATAGTTCTACAAGAAGTTTTATATCTATTGTAGTTAATATCACTGAAGAGGAAATTGTATAAAGTAAAGGAGTTTTTATTTAATTGAGTATTTTGACAGTAACAAGACTAAGAATGATTAAGTTTGTAATTAATAATTGAGTGACACTAGGACTGTGTTCCCTGTGACTTCTTAACTTTGTAGGTGATTTGTACTAGTGATAACATATGTGATGCATGTAAAATCTATCAAGATAGGTCAACTAAATGCCTCCTGTACCTATTAGGTAAATTCCACTCATCACCTCCTGGTCTCAAGGTATTTTCTCTACTAACACTTGTTTTAACCTCAGATTAACTATCCCCTCCCAAGTCCAAGTTATTAGATGAAGGTTATGCTACAAATCTCTATTGTTATCTTCTTTTCATAATATCTACCCCTCTCTAAAGAAAGTACCGAATACAAATGATTTCTTACCATTGGCCATCGTCAGAATGAAATCAAAATAAGGAATATATCAATAAATTCATTCACTCCATTCAAGAATATATGTACTTAACCCACGTAGTTAATACGCCATGATTCTGTCACAAAAATCCCATTATCGTGATGGAACCTGCCTTAACTCACCTAAATAGGTTATTCTGTATAATACTATAAGGTAAATGCAAAAAATAATTAATCATCTAGAAGAAAAGGAGGTACAATATAAAATCCATCTATAAAACCACCCAAGAACCAGTGTCACGGTGTACAAGCCTCTAATATAAGGAATACATAACTGTAAGGAAATGCGTAGTCTAAAATGTCTAGGATCCTCAAGTAGGATCTAATATATAGATAAAAGATTTTGGGAATTTTTTGGATAACAAACAACTAGCTCAACTATCCAACTCACGAGCCTCAGAACTGATCGAAAGGAGTATGACAAACAGTGTCGAATCTGTACCTACACAAGTCTAGAAAAGCAAGGGAATAAGTACCAAATAAAAAATAAGTACTCATCAAGTATCTCTATCCTGTCACTAAAACAAAACAATGAAAAATCGCCTATTACGCCAATCAGCCCAGCCACAATCCTCAAAGACTTTAAGCTATAAATCAATACAACACCAACAGTTTATAATGAAAGTAAATAACAAATATAGGGCATAGGGGGTAATACTAGTAATAAACTTTACAACAAAACCAATAATGAATCAACAAAATCAAGATAGTTTCCACATACGAATCCAAGATCCCATGAACACATCATCAACTAAATACTACTTATCAATTCAAGTGACAATGCTCAACTCATAACAAGTGTGTAACCTAATCCTTATCTCATTTGAAGTAGGACTCCCTCTCGAGTCCATTTCACAACTTATGGGAATAAACCCCATTCATTGTGCTCTGGCCTCATAGATGGAGTCTACAGAACCTCGAGCTCGCCCGCAGTAGGAAGGATACATACGACACAACTGAGAAACAAGCTCGTGGAATGGAAACTAAGGATAATAGGTCAAGGTAGCAATCTAAAAATATCAATCTCAACCATCTCATAACACTAATTTCATCTGGAATCATCAATTCTTTCTCACCTTACCATCAATAAGGGTTTTCTTGTCACTTTCTGTCACGACCCAATTTCTTGGATCATAAGGCACCTACATCCCACCGTAAGAGAACCACCAACAAGTACATACTAAAGAGATACATATTATA
>JBDJHY010198601.1:0-11669 GCA_039654485.1 Withania somnifera | reverse complement strand
ACTTGGGGCAACTGCTGAAACGCTCTACGATGCAAGACATTACGTATTTATTATAAATGACCATGAGGGTCATTACAGACATGATTTCAAACATCATTAAAAGCGAGAAGTTACCTAATTACAATTCAAGTAACCTAGTAATTAGTTAAATGATGAACGGAGGGGAAAAGTATATCCATCGTTTATAAGGAATGATAGGCACGTATCATTGTACAAGCTTAATGTTGCTCTCAATGATTTTAGGCCTGCTTTGAGAATTAGTGTTTTTGATAGGTCTTGGTAATAAGCCTCCACATTAGCCTCACCCCCCACCATCATCCCGTTTGTCTATCAAGATTCATCAAAAAATGGGGCATAAGTGCAGATAAAATTGATTATGATAAGTGGAGCTGAGCATATTTTCCAAGCAAGAGGTTTGACGTAATGACCTCAAATACTGTCGGATCTCTAAATTCAATGTTACAAATATGACTAAAATAAATAAATAAGAACAACTACTTCTTATCAAAGAGGCGTGGACATGAGAGAATAAGTGCTCCTTATCCACATGTATTTTATTTTTTCGCAAAGTCCTTGTATTTTATAAAATGCGTTGTTAGTTTTGTTTCAATCGAGTTTGCTTCATTCTATTCTATGTATCATATCCTTGTTATATGTTGAGCACAATTTATTATATACTGAAGTAGCATATATAATCGATAACTTGTACTGTTTATTCAAATCAAAATCGGTCATAAATTATGATCTTCATCTATTAAAAGATTAAACCCAATGGATTAACTCATTGGATAATGATGATGCCTAAAAAAAGCTACAAAATATAAGTCGATTAGACTTTCTTGATTTCACACGCCAACCCCCCTCCCCCTTCCCCCGACTCACCTGCCTATACATGTATAAAAGTGATTGGATAATCTTTTACATGCCCTTACCCCTTGGTCTGTTAAACAACCTAGGTCTATTTTATACTAGTATTATCTTTCAAACAAGACACTACTTCTATAATTTTAAAAATTTAAAAATAGCTATAAAGAAATTTTATGGACTGAGATCAGGAAATCAAATACACAATCAATTCACATAGGAAATCCTCTGCATTAGTGCGAACTTGAATTTTTATTTCAGAACCTCGTCGCTGACTAGCGGCGTCTGGACCGAGAACTCTGACGAATGACCCATATTCTATGGGTCACTGCGGAGAGGCTCCGCCTAAACCCAACTAGGTTACGCCCCCACAATCTCCTTAGTTAGGTTTATTTATATTTTATATTGTATATTTATTTTGTTGAGTTTATTACTGGAGCTTTCATGTGGTGGCCACGAAAGTCTCTTTATTTTTTGCCTTTTGTGTTAAACTTTTTGTGCCATTATGTTACATAATGCAATAAACTCATTATGTTAATATAGAAGGTTTAAGTTTAAATATTGTTGCTTATGTTTATAGTTGTGTTCTTGTTTGAACTTTTCTTTTATTTTAAAATACTAATCCATTGGAACACTACAAAGTATTTTCTAATAGACCCTAATAGTAAATTATAGATATCAAATTGAATGATTTAAAAATGAACTGATTTAAAGTGACAAGGACAGTGACAATTTCATAGACTAAGTTCGTAATCGAGAATAAACTATATCTATAGCTAAACCAAAATATTATTAAAAAATTACCTTCTCTATTTTCTATTATTTGACTTATTTTTATTTTACATAGTACTTAAAGAATTTTAAATAAGATGATTAATTTTACTAATTTAGTCTTTATTTATATTAATAAATATCAAATTAATTATGAAAAATATGCATAAGACATAAATTACGTAACTAATGAACTTTTTGAATAAAGAAATTTTTGGAAATTTCAAGTTGTTTAAATTTTTAAAGATTATTTAGTGTAGGGGTAAAATGAAAGTTCTAATTAATTTTATGTTAATTTAATAAGGGACCAAATAATTTGGGCCATATTTTTATTAAATTGGAGGAAGTACTAAAAATAAAAGAAATTAAATAGAAAATTAAAATTAAACTTTATAGATCACAATTAATCTATACTTTCTATGAGAGACGCAAGTCGTAATTGAGAATCAACTATTTAAAAAAAAAACTATTGTATCAATAGAATCTATGGTCAAGCTAAAATATTATTAAAAATGGAAAGAAATTAAAGAGACAATTATAATTGAGACTTATAGGCAACAATTAATCTGAATTTTTTATGATTGTCAAAATTCATGATCAAATCAACTATATTCGAAGTCTATACTTTATCCGTAGATTTTATAGTCAAGCTAAAACATTACTAAAAAATTATTAAAAATGGATAAAAATTAAAGAGACTAGTTATAATTGAATATTTGACAAGTTATAACTGAAATCATAGACCATTGTCACTTCATAATTTTAATGATACATGAATAACATAATAGAAAATAAATCACTTCATTAGTCTATAATATACAAATAAAATATATAGCCAAGTAAAAATATGACTAAAAAATAAGATAATAAGGAGAATTAACACATTTTAAGATTGTTGGACTAGTTTGAATAATATGTGAGTCCATAACAACTTTAGGCATGATCAAATGAGTATTAGTACATGCAATGGTCCTAAAACACTAAAACATGATTAAATAAATAAAATAAAATAAAATAAAAATTTAACTGTTTTAGCAGCACCTAATTACATCATAGAAGAGTCCACATCAATTGAAAACGCGATAGAATGAATATTAGGATAAGTGTGTCTTAGTATAATAATGTTTGAGAACATGTAATGTTCTTCATAATACAAGTTTGTTCTGAGGAAGTGGTTCTTAATACCATTGGTGTATCATGTACATGTTTTACCATGATACCAATAATTTTAGACTCCTACAATTCAAAATTATAGGGATCATGGTCAAACATGTACATGGTAGACCAATGGTATTAAGAACCAGTTCTTTAGAACAAACTTGTACCATGAAAAACATTACATGTTCTCAAATATTACATATACCAAGAGTCACTCATCCGAATACTCATTCCATCGTGTTTTCAGTCGATGTGGATCTTGTATGATGTAATTAGGTGTCCCTATAATGGTTGAATTTTTATTTTATTTTATTCTTTTTAGTCATATTTTATAGTATTTTAGGACCATTACATGTACTAATACTCATTTGATCATGTCTAAAGTTGTTGTCGACTTACAAATATTATTTCAAATTAGTCCGACAATCTTGAAATATTCTCCTTATCTAATTTATTTTTCTTTTTTAGTCATATTTTAGCCTGGCCATATTCTATTAGTTTATTATCGAAGGATCTAACAGTGAATTATTGATTTCATCTATAATATCATTTCTCATTACGGTGTATGAATTTTAATTATAACTTGTCACTTTAATTTATGACCATTTCAGTCACTTTATTTAAATCATATTTTAGCCCAGTTGTATATTTATTGGTATATTATAAATTGATCAGTTAGTTGATTATTGATTAGGTATTTTGTCTTCCATAAAATTATGGATTAATTATCTCCTGTGGGAAGGTGTAACATCCATGTAGTGGGATTGAATATATTTTCTCTTTGAAGAATGAATGAAAAGACTATCGACTATATTAAAATTATATTTTATCCGCCTATACGTTTTATTTGAAATCGATTAATTTTAGCATCGATGATGGTGTGCGTCTAGAAAATTTTTACATAAATTCTATGATAACAATTATAGAATATATAAAATAAAAAAACTTTTATAATTATGAGAAAATAATTAATATATCAGCACAACATATTACGAAAGAGATCAATAAAAATCTACAAAACTTCCTTATGAGGAAAATTGTTTAAAAACTCATCCAAAGCTTTAAGTTAAACAATAAAAAGTTGTATGAGCAACCCCCACAATCAAATTAAAGGTAAAACATTGTCTCATCACACCACTTTAAATAAAAATTAACAAATATTTTTCATTCATCATTGATCTGGACACTTATATTGGTCAACTCATCAACAATGTCCATCACAATTTTTTCAGTGTCTTTCTCAATTACTTTTTTCTTGTTTTCTTTATTTTTTTCCATTTTCTCTACGTTGTTTTTTCATCATCTTCTTTCTTTTCTTCCTTCTCATTCTTTTTCTATTTTGCCTCATCTTTCTTTTTTTCTCCCTTGTTTGCTTTCTTATATTTTTTGTCTTGTTCTTCATAAGCTAGTTCATCAAGGATCATGTTGTTAACTTCCTTCTCCTAGTCAAGAGATAGAGTTGCTTCAAGGATCAACATGTTGATGCCTTCTGAGTCTTGGTTCACCTCCTTAACTTGATCAAGTGCTTTCATGAGGACATCCGGATCTAAATACTCAATAAAATAGTCCTTAACATTAAGGTCACCTTGCTCCAGAGCTAAATCGACACTCACTGTATATTTTTTAAACTATATTAATAAAATTATACAAGTTAAATAATTAAAAATTGCAAAACAATTATGTACTTTCCCATGCTTTTGTTCTTTGTTCTTCTTCTTCTCTTCTTCTTCTTCTCGCTCTTCTCGTTCCTCCTTAATCTCTTCTCATTGATGAAGGTAAGAATGTCCTTCATTGATTGCTCAAGAAATGACACACATTGGCTCAAATCATGCGAAACTTTCTCATTCGATTTGTTCATTGAAGCTTTTTTTCTAGTCGATCCCGTACGATTAGTATCACGCATTGAGGCAGAATTACCACCTAAATTTTGATCATCAAATACATCATCTGATGAGATAAGGACGGTCATGTTACTCAAATTCCTCTTTAAGGCATCAATGAAGGTATCTTTCACCTTGTTCTTGTATGACTGAAACTTTCACATGTGCCTCTATTTTATTTCACAGACAATGCAAATGAGGTACGAATGCACAATCTAAAAAAAAGAAACTAGAAAATCTATCAGCTATTTAATTCTTAACATTACTCGCTACTTAAATGAATCTTCTTTCATGTAATTATCAATTTTTGTGTTATGCCACCTAAGGAGCTTGGAAATGGACATAGGTACATCCTTAGATCTTTTAGCTCCTCTTCTAATATGAGGAAAGACTTCATAGATCCAAACCTATAATCGAGTCAAGAATAAATAAATCATAATCATTCTACAATATAATGCATAAGTAATGATAGTTTATAATAAAATGATTGAATAGTTGATAATATATACCATGAATGTCAAAAAAAACGTAAAGAACATAGAATGAATTATTCTTCTTCAAGTATGCTTCTTTTTGCTTTTTTAAGTTTATCTTATTATATTCATAATCCAGGTTCAACTTAAATGACTTGGGGTAATTTTAAAAGAACTTCAATGAATCAATCATCTTGAGTAGATTTGAATTCACGTCTTCGATGCATCTCTCGCAAGCAACATGGAGTGCAAGAATCACACTAAATTACACTTAAACTTGTCCTTTTTGTCTAGTCTACACCCACTAATCATCTACAACAGTTTTTTCCATGAAATTCTTCTGTTTTTGTAACATTCTTTCTCAATTTTGATTCATGGGAATGAGATGAATAATTGAACCCCGTGATTAGACCAAACTCCTTCAAGACAAAATAATAGGTTTTTCATCGCCACAAAAACACATATCATGAAGCATATTATTCTACGTTATGCTACACAAAAAATATAATGGACCATTTATCCATTAAACTTGAGGAATTCAGGTATATTCTATAAATTTTCAAAGTATGACTCTTTAAAACCTCTCTTAAGCTTTTGAGCTTTCAAAATTTTCTTGAGCTTATTGTATAATATCAATTTAGACCTAAATGATGTCTTTATTGGAAAAGATTCATAGACATCAAGTCGTGTGGCGAGGTCGTACCTCTCACCAGAAATTTGCCTTTCATAATGTGACAATACATCATCATCTTTATCAACCTCTCTTCCACTATCCTTAGATTATTTCTTCCACTATCCTGAGAAGCATTCCTCCCACTATCCTGAGAAATATTTCTCCCGCTGTTCTGATCATCACTAGCATCATGAACTTGTTCATCATTAAAATTTACTAATTTCGTTTCATCGGCTATAATTTTTTCTTTTCGATCTCCTTAAATTTTTTTCATCTTTTCTTTTACTCTTGCCTCCCTTCTCTACTTTTAGCTATGTGTTTTTGATCTATATGAAAAAAAATTTCTCCATTGACAATTAACACTAATCGACTAGAAAGTCTATTAATAGAAATGCAGGATAGAAACAGTAAGAATAGAGAAATGCAGATTTCAAACTCAATGATGAACAGTAATTCAAAAACAAATATCAAATAGTATCTAGAACAATTACAAATATGAAAACCCCAAATTTTTTCATGCCCAAGAATCGATGAAGACTCAATTTTCTTTTAAATTTCAAGTAACAAAAATGTTGTAGAATCTACAAATTTACAACTAAAAGACGCTGATTTTGTATATATCAATGTCCTAATTTGTAGGATTTTTTAATATTATTTCCCCAATGAGAACTTAGTTCACTAGATGAAGAACACATAAAAATAACATCAACATGGATGCTAAAATGATCGAAAAATCGAAGGAACTTACTTGACGACGAAGATGAATGACGATGAAAGTTTGAGGAAACGAGAAAACAAAAATGGAGTTTTCAAAGAAAAACTAGAGAAAGAGGGAAGGAGCTTAACTAAAGGGATAGAGTGTGTGGGGGCTGTAGTATATTTTAAGAAAAAAAATGGAGACGTAAAATGTATTTTAAAAGATTTTATGTGGAACACAATTTTTAAAATATTCAATTGGCCCCACACATTTTCTCCCTTTTAATTTACAAATCCTAAAAATTAAATCAAAACAAAAAAATAGCCACCCATCTAATAAGTTTTTAGGTGGACATTTTACCAATTTCTCTCAACTTAATATTTTTTTATATAATAATAGAAAGTTTATTGTGCATTTCTTACTCGCTGATTTAAAGTTTGAAAGTTGACTCTTCAAACTAACTACTAACATGATCGATTCATCTCAAGTACATCCTACTGAAATACGAGTATGTTTAATTCTAATTAGAGAAAACATAAAAAAAGATAATTACAAATTAATATGAAACCCGAAACCTAAAGGGTCGTTTGGTTTGAAGATAGGTTATGATAAAATTAGTTATATTGAGATAAGTTATGTTGGTATTAGTTATGTTGGGATAAGTTATGTCAGGACTATTTCTACAAAAATATCTCCACCTTATTAATTTTTTTTAATCTTTGTAAACTTTAGTTATTCATACTTAGAAAATAAATTTTCATCTTATTTAAATTATATTTTATGTGTGTGCATTTCCATGATTATACGATGTGCATTTAAAAATACAACTTCCATCTTATTTAAGTATATTACACTCATATAAGAAACTATTAATTAAAAATATATAAGTTAAGAGTGAAGTCAATATTTTATTTCTCTCGAAGAAATCAAAATGTAAATAAATATAAAAGTTAATTAAATAAGCTTAACATATAAAATATATATTTACATTATATAATTTTTAATAAAAAAATTATCATGAAAATAACAAATAGGGAAGATTATAAATGATATTACAAATAATATAGATATACGGGAAAGTAAAATAACGTATAAAAAGGTTTTGAAGAATAACGACCCAGGATTAATTATCTAGAGAGTGGGGCTGGGTTTAAGTAGAGCAGAGAAAAGTGTCGGTCTGTCGGTGGAGATTGGATTCATCAAAAACAGGCAAATGTATTCGTAGAAGTAGGCAGAATCTCACTTTCTCACCTGCTGCAGTGCGCTATCAAATTCATAATCTGATAGCAAACAAATTTAGAAATCACGAGTCAGTAACCCCCAATTTTTTTTTTTAAAAAAGAAAAGGAATAGTACTCGTAGACCGTAGTAGTTTCGCTGTTAATTTCCACAGAAACACCCTCGTGCGTTTAGCCTTACTTGTCGCCTTCTCTCTCAGTTGAATGCCAAACACTGGCATTGGCACTCTTTATTTATTACTCTAATATATTATTAGTACGTGCACTCCTTTTAATTGAACTTGTTTCAAATCTCCAAGACTTCTGAATCACTCACTCTCTTCTCTTTATTTGGATCTGCCTTGTCCTCCTAAAGGTACATTCTTTCTCCACCCGCTGAGCCACTTACTTTCTTTTTCTTTAATGGCTCATTTCAGTCTTCAACTTTGCTTCTCAATTTATCTTTATAGGTTCTCCTCCTAAAGGTACAATATGACTGAATGAATTGCTTCTTTATCTTTAATGGGTTATAAATTAAGATGCTTTAATATAGTTTCCTTTTGATGTTTAATTAATTTGTTAGATTGAGGTTGAAACTGAATTTTGTTTCTTGTTTCCAAGCAATTCTTTACCAGCTGTACGTATAAGTTGTTTATTTGAAATTGTGAAGCTTTACAGTCAAAGACGCGTAAGTACCTCTAAAATACGAAGAAATCTCCATTGAAATAGTAGAATTGTTGATATTGTTTCCAAAATAGTAAGTCCACATCTCTTTAGTGAGCAATCCATAGCTGACTACTGAATCTACAAAGTAGGATGAGTTGCTAATTTGATAGAATTATAGGGGCCTTGTGTAAATCTATAAAATAGCGTAAAGAAATTAACAAATCTGCCCAGGAAACGGAGTGGTGTTTGATAAATTGTCTTTTAGAATCTGCTTCAGATGATAACCTGTTGAAAGATTAATCTATATGCTGGCTTATACTCCCGAATTTAAGTTTGCAGAGTGGAGTCCTCATGGATCATATCTCATCAACACCCTATAATTTTGTGGTTGATCTTGAGATGTGCAAGAGCACGAATGCAGAAGCACCAAGTCCTGATCCTGTTTCTGTGGATAAAGTAAGCAAGAGAATTTTCAACTATATATGTGACGATCACCAACTTATCAAAGCTGATAATGGGCTCTGTATGATCAAAGATGACCATGAGCTCTCTCCAGGTTCGGGGAATGTAACTGCTGAAAATCACATAGAGAAGAAAAAAGTGAAAGATAAGCGTAACTCGACAAGTTCTAAAAAGCCTCCCAGACCTCCAAGAGGGTTATCCCTGGATGCTGCTGACCAGAAGCTTATCAAAGAGATAGCTGAACTCGCAATGGTCAAACGTGCACGGATTGAGAGAGTCAAGGCTTTGAAGAAAATGAAAGCAGCAAAAGCATCTTCAACTTCATCGTCATCGACGGGCAGTGTCCTTGCGTTTCTATTCACTGTCCTCTTCTTTCTCGTGCTATGTTTTCAAGGTAATGGTTTGACACTTCTTGTATGTTAATTTCTGACTCTCATTATTTTATGAACGCTTTAGCATGCTGGGTGGTGGTGTTAATTGCATTTAAGTCCGAGTGGTTATTCTTCTTTTATGTTCATGCTTGTGTGCGCTTTCTTCCTCAATTATCCTGTTTGAATAATTATATTAGAATGATTAAGGTGCTCCATTGAAGGTGTTAAATTTTATGGGCACATCTTTAACTTGTGATTCATCCAACATCATGTAAGCAACATTATTGAGGCGGTGTCCAGCCGTTTAAACGTGCATGTGACCTATTTTCTCATCGGCTAGACGTCAACGTCATTCTTGTTTAGGAGCTTCTATTTTCTTGTTGTGACATGAATACTTGTTCACATTATCCGAGAATCATCATGCCAAGACGAAGATGCAAAAAAATGTCAGGACATGATGTATACGTACAAGGACTTTTCATTTTCTGAGAGAGACTGTTACTAGAAAGCATATATTTGCAATTGATTTACCCTCATTGTTGTCTTTCTGTTGCAAACTCTTTGTTGCTCTCAGATTTTGCTTTCAATTAAGCAACTAGTCATTTGATGATTTGGAACATTACCAAATTGTTTGCAGGGATTTCTTCTGGAAGTTCAGCTGTGAGTTCTCATGATTCCGCTCAACCAAGTGGTTCAAGTTTGAATAGTTTCATTATTCAACAATACTACTCCGATCTATCCACCAGAACTGCTTCTAAAAGTTCTGGGTCTCCCAATTATGTGCTATTTTGTTCGTTTATAAGATGCTGATAATGTTGTGCTATATTAATAATTCATAGATGATGATTGTACTGTACTAAGGTTTCATCCGATTTGTATTTTGCTGTGTAGTTGAGCAAGTTTCTGGTTCAGATCTCAGGGACGGCCCAAAAAGAGTCACAACTTGGAACGTAGTGTGATTGGGGTGAATTTTAGCATGTGCAAATATGAATAGGAGCTGCCAACATATCTAGGATATTGTGCATGCTCTGAGGGAACTACGGTAACATTTGTATATCTTGTACGGTAATATATGCTGTTTGGTGAGAGAAGAAAATGCTTCTCCAGCATGCTAGGATGTCTGAGGAATTGCTAATTGATGATAATTGAGTGATAGTTTTCTTGGGGAATTACATTTTGTAACAAAATAATTACTAGTTTTTACTCTATCTATATAGTTCAGCTAAGAGTGATTGTTTGAAGGTCTTCCTCTTTTGAAAGGGGTAGAAGAGGAGGAAAAAAAATCCGTTGAAGTGCTACAAAAGCTTCGACATTATACAGAGCAGCCGAGACTGGTGGCCTTATCGTGTCTTAGTTGGAATCTGTCACTTACTGTTGTTGGTTAATGTTGTTGAAACTGATAAGGAAATTTATTAGTATGTATTTGAATGTCACTTCTACGTGCTGACAGTGGACAATATTCACTCACTTATGATAAACATTATTTGCTAGTTCGGTAACTAATTCCACTCTTGTTTGAAAAGACAAAAGCGTTTGATAGTTAGAACATTGAACCTTGCTCAGTTGTTTTGACTTTCTTGCTGTGCTTCACTTTTCACTTGTCATGCATTCTCACCGAAAATTGCGGCCAGCTATCTTTCGTTTGGTTTGTCAACAGTGCAGAACGCTTCTCTTTGCTTGTTGACGAGGCAGTTGCGTCAAACTAAAATTACACTCTCAGGCATTTAGAAGGATCTTACAAAAATTGCAATCTCAAGCATTAAGAAAGGTCTTACTACACCCAACAGATCAACATCTATTTTATATCACAGATATCAGATGATAACAATAGACATAGATGAAAGCTAATCTTAGCTCGTTAAAAAACTTATATTCTTTTTATTCTCGACAATGCATGAAAATAATTTTTTGTATATAGTAAAATCTTCGAAACTGACTAAAGTCCAATAATGAAGTAATTTTAAGTCATAAGTCATTTATTAGCTAGAGTTCAGTTTCGATCTCCACAATGCAAATTACAAATTATAAACTGTTATCAACTAAATTTCCTATTTCGGGTTTTAACAACATCACATCAATTTACTGGATACTCCAAAATTTATTATTTTAAGCAAGCCATAAAATGCTTTATAGGCTAAGCAATCACCCAAGCTAAGTTTGAAAAAACTAAGTCATAACCTATATCATGCCATGCAAATGCGCCACAAATCATTACAAATACACCTTTCCTTTCCAATTAACTTCACAATGCTCCCAACCTATCAAGAACCCACTCTACATGAATATACGAGACCCAAATGCAAACCATTTAAAATATATATGTAATATATAAGACCCATATTATCATATTGCTATAATTATATCCAAGCCCAAAGAGACAATCCGAGCCTCCAATAATAGAGTAGTAATTTTTTCTTTGGAGTTCAAACCCACCCTT
>JBDJHY010198591.1:0-11669 GCA_039654485.1 Withania somnifera | reverse complement strand
TCACTACAGAAGAAGTATCACCATCACACTATCACATAGTACTTAAGTTTTCTATTTGTAGTACCAAACAAGGACATGTTATAAGTCCTAGTTTGGACATGAGAGTAGAGTTGCAACTTTGGTTAGTTTTGGTCACTAATGTAAAGCCCTTTGATGTTGTTATATTAATAAAATAACCTAGGCACCTTGCCTAGTGGATTTGCTTAAAAAAAAAACTAAACTTGGGTGAAATATATAAGTGGCCTTATAGAGGTTGGTCTTGATATTTTGTCCCCCATAAGAAGAGTCTTATAAAACTATTCCCTTTTACGTATAGTGCAACTACTTTTTTTTTCCTTTATACCTTAAATTTTTTTAAATTTAAATGAATCTCCATGCTTATTTGTCTCTTGACATTTTTTTTATTTTTTATTTTTCAATGATTTTATTTTTTTCTTTTATATATTATTCTCAACCTTTATTTTTAAATTTTTCTTTAATTTTTTTCTCAATTTTTATTTTTCCATATGCTCCTTTGAACTCCAATTTTTTTTAAATTTATTTCTTGAATTATTCTTTTTTTCTCCTTTTTCCTCCCTTTTTTCACTCTTTATTTTAAAATTTTTGTTTTGTTTTGTTTTTTATTTTTCCTTGTTTTTTATTTTTTTAATTTTCTCCTATCAATTTTTTTTTATATTTTCTTTGATTTTTATTTTTTCTCTTTTTTTTACATTTTATTTCTCAACTTGTATTTTTCTTTAATTTTTTATTTCTTAATTTTTTTCCATAATATTTATTTTTGGTTTTGTTTCTTTTCTTCTCTTGAAGTCCTTCCTATCTACAAGCTACTCCCATGAACAAGATTTGACGCTACCATATTAAGTCTTAGCATTCAGTTTATGGTGGTAAAATCTTTAGCTTCTCATTCGACTACTTTGATGAAAGAGAAGCTAGTTTTGGATGAGATTAAGGGTTGTCCACAAATCATCAATTGCCCTGGTGATAGATACACCTATGAAAATGGTAAAACATTGTACAATTTCTTATTGGAGTATGCCCATAGAGGTGCTCTATCAAAAAAAATGAAGAAGTTTGGTGATTGTGATTTGTCAGAGATTGAAATTAGGAAATACACAAAGGGTTACTGAAACGGATACACTATATTCATAAGTGTGGCTATGTTCATTGTTTTATTAACCATAGAACATTATTTCTTGGTGAAGATGGTCAAGTCAAAATTGGTGATTTTGAGTTGGAGAGAAAAATCAATTAAAGGTAAAAAAAATTCTATTTGAGTTACATATCTACTTTATAAATTTTCCTTAGAGATAAGACTTAGTCCAAGGTTTTTCTAAAGAATAAGTTACGCCGAATGGGGAAAAGTTAACACTACTTCATTATATCTTGATTCATGAGATGTTTTATAAGTCTTGTCTTACAACTTACGCCCCTTAAGCAAGACTTGAAACTACCAAATTGTGTCTTGATTTATGAGATGTTCTATAACTCTTGCTTTAGAGGCAAGACTTAACATAAAGACTTTCAAACAAAAAAGTACGCCCCATGGGCAAGACTTGATACTAACTAATTGTGTCTTGATTTATGAGATGCTCTATAATATTTGTATTAGATGCAATACTTACTCCCAGGTCCTTCCCAAAATAAGTTGCACCATATGGGCAAGAGTCAACTCTACTTCATTATGTCTTCATTAATGAGATGTTCTATAACTCTTACCTTAGAGGCAAGACTTATCACAAAGGATTTTCAAACAACAAGTTATGCCTCATGGACAAGAGTTACCACTATCATATTGTGTATTGATTTATGAGATGCTCTTAGATGAAATACTTAGCCCAAGACCCTCCCAAAGAACAAGTTGCACCTTATGGGAAAGAGTTAAAAGTACTTCATTGTATCTTGATTTATGAGATGTTCTATAACCCTTGCATTAGAAGCAAGACTAGTCCAAGGACTTTCAAATAACAAGTTACAACCCATGGGAAAGAGTTGACACTACCATATTGTATCTTAATTTATGAGATATTTTATAACTCTTTTCTTAAAAGCAGAACTTAGTCCAAGAACTTTCAAACAACAAGTTTTCCCCATGGGTAAGAGTTGACACTACAATATTGTATCTTGATTTATGAGCTGCCTATCACTATTGCCTTAGAGGCAGGACTTAGCCTAAGGATTTTCAAACAACAAGTTACTTCTCAATACATGTAAGAGTTGATATTACCACATGTGTCTTTATTTATGAGATATTCTATATCTCTTTCCTTAGAGATGAGACTTAGCCTAAGTATTTTCAAACAACAAGTTACTATACACATCATGGGCAAGACTTGATGTCACACCTAAAAAAATCCAATCTTGACAGTACCTGTTCTACCTCACCTAAATAGGTAAGCTATCACTAGTATAAGGGTAAATATGGAAAGTAATGAGTTACGAAGAAGAAGAGGAGGTATAATGCAAAAATACAACCTAATAAATATCTCAAAATCTAGAGTTATAGTATACAAGCCTTTAAATAGAATAATATATGTTTGATAAAAATAATACAAGTCTCAGTGTCTCATTTCCTAAAAAAAAAATAAAAATAAATACATAAGATAAATGGATTTGTTGAGTTTTTTGGAAGATAAAGCAACTACCTCTAATGCTCTAAAACTCAAGTCTTAGACTCTGATCTGGAAAGAAAATCCATTGCACTAGAATCCACTCCTACACCAAGCGTAGAAAAAAATAACAAGGGTATGTACCAAAAATATGAGTACTTATCAAGTATCCATGGATGGATTTAAGACAAAGTGGTGACAAGTACCAACTATACTGACAAATCCTCTCAAGCTCCCAAAATTATAACATATAAATAGGCAATGATCAAGAAGAATAATATAATAATAATAATAGATGATATAAGGCGTAGGGGATGTCACAATAACAACAGTAACAAGTAAATTATATAATCCAACTGCATCAATCTCAAAACTAGTAAAATAAAACACCAAGTGTAAGTTACAAATGAAATCTTAACAAGCATCAAAATCGCAGATAAACTCAAAACTGAATTAATCTCAAGTACCATAATATCACCCCTAACCTGTCCAGGTCCCGGACTCCCTTGAGTCAATGTTTGATTTTTTAAGATCACCCACTCACCGCACTATCATCTCTTGAAAGGAGTCCTTTAACACCACGTGAAGTCCCCAACACATAAGTATATCCGCGGTAAGAAGGGTACATCCTAGATATTGAGAAATGGACTCGTAAGATGGATTCTAAAATGGAAAAATTAGAGTAAAACACATTACTCAAGTCTAACATTTATGTCAGTTCCTAACACACAAATCGACCTAGGGTAATAATGGTACACCCTAGATATCAAAGAATGGACTTGTAGGATAGATTCTGAAATAACTAGATCAATACCAGTGAAGTAACTCATAAGTAGTCCATAAACCATCTCATAAATCAATTCAAAATCATCATATAATACAAGTCCATACCATCATTTAGCACTTCAATCAGCCCCAAACACACAAGTCCGCCTGCGGTAAGAAGGGTATGTCTTGAAAATTAAGGAATGAACTTGTAGGAAGGATTCTAGAATGGGTAGGCCAAAGTAATGGAATCATCTTATCTTTATCACAACCATAACATCACTAGACCATATAGGTGCAGGTCTTCCTCCTCAAGTCAAGCTACTTATGGGAAGTTGTCAGTCTCCATGTTACTAACTTATGCAAGAGGTCCTTTATACCCCTAGCAGTTTCCAATACACAATTCTACTCGCTGTAGAAAGGGTACATTTTGGATATCGATAATGGATTTATAAGATGGGTTCTGAATGAAATAACTACACAAAAATCATAATCAATTTACCTATATCAACTCATCAAAATCAACCATCGTGGACTCATAATATCACTGTCAACAAGTGAATGACAACCCAATTATAAACATCAAGTGAAGGTGGACAAATACACTATATTAATTAAAATTGATAAAATATGAATTCGCTCATGTATGTCAATTAGTGAATGAATAATGCAATGTAGTGCAGTGTCAAAATGTATGATGCTTGTACTCACCTACTTTCAATGTCCAGACAGTCAGGACCCATAGGGGCTAGCTAAACTATGTACCTGCACTGGAACGTAGTAACCAATCTAATCTTATTATGTCATAATATGAAACCTGATCCAATATACATATAATATCAATATCGAGAATAGCACATCGGTTCTTGCTTTCATATCATAATTCTCTTTGTTTTATTTTTCATTTATATATTATGGAAATATCAGAAATCATATATCATCCCTTGTCTTTTAAACATATGAAAATATGCATCAATAAATGAGAAATGTCATACGCAATTCACATGATACAGTTGGATTTTCGATCCTAACCTCAAATCAACGAATGTTGACCAAAGTCCAAAATTCAACTATCGGCCAAATGAAAAACTTGCATTGCAAGCTACTGAAACCCATCCAAGTTTCCACCTAGGCCAAAATCCATGTTCCGTAGCTAACAAAAATGTCAGAATTTGATATCGAGTTTGTCTTGTAGGAATGTTGACTAAAGTCAATGAATTCCTAAGTTCAGGCTCTAAAACTGGGAAAGTGAGATAAATCTCAACCAAACTTCCAGAGAACCGGACTACTGGTCCCAACAAGTAATAAATTACCTGGGGAAGCTACCAGAATGCTCTAGAACACAAGATATCACATAAAGAACATATATGACCATAAGGGTTATTATAATATCCACTACTAAAAAGACTTTTGTCCTCGAAAATCAAGCAAAGGTAGGAAAAGGAGAGAAAGAAGGTACCTGATGACTTAAACAACTGCAGATACTACGTCTATATCTAGCTCTCGACCTCCCAAGTGGCCTCTTCAACCGAATAGTGTCTCTATTGCACGTTAACCACTAGTATCTTCTCTAACCCCAACCACTTGACATCTCTTTCTAAAAAAACATTTGGTTCCTCGGTAAAAGACAAGCTCTCATCCGACTGAACTTAATAAGGAATGGAGAACATAGACTCACGCGAAATATAGTACCATAATATCAAAATGTGAAAAAATTGATGAATAGCTGAATACATGGGAGGTAAGGCCAAATTGTAGGCACCATCACCAACTCTCTCCAAAACCTAAATTAGTCCAATATAACTGGGGCTAAGCTTGGCTGCCTACCGAACCTCATCACACTGTGCATAGAGATCAGCACAAGAAGAATCTTTCACCACCTCAAACTCTAAGGTAGAAGCCTATGATGCGCGTAGCTCTTCTGCACTACTCATAGTCTATCCTAAATTATCCAAACTAGATTGAGAGAATCATGCAGTGTATAGGTATTCTAAACTCAAGCCTCGAACCCATAGAATCAACCAATAGGTGACCTACATCGCCTACAATAAAATGCCTTAAATGGTGCTATTTGAATGCTTGAATAGTAGCTGTTATTAAACACAAACTCTAATAAAGACATATATTGATCCCACACACCCTCAAAATCCAATACACACACTCTCTACCTATCCCCGAGCACCTGAATAGTTTTCTCGAATTGAATGTTGGTATGTAGACAAACACTATACTCAACTGAACCTTAGTACCCATGCTTCGCTGAATAGTCCTCCAGAATTGTGAGGTAAACTATATCCGCCAATTGGAAATAATGGACAGTGGAATCCCAAGAAACTAGATAACCTTCTGAAGATAGGTGTGACCTAACCTCGTTCCACTGTATACAAACTGAGTAGGGATAAAGTGTGCTAACCTATTTAGCCTGTCAACAATAAATTAGATTGTGTCATGACCTCTACAGGTCCATGAAAAAACCTAAAATGAAGTCCATATCCATACACACCCACTTCCAAGTCAGAATAAAGAGTCTCTACATCAACCCACCTGGCTGTCAGTGCTCAAACTTAACATGATGGAATTTCATATATCGGGAAACATACTCCTCTATATGCCTCTTTATCTGACTTTAGCAATACAACTGACATAAATCATGGTACATCTTAGCTTTATCTTAATATATTGAAAACCTGTACCCGTATGCCTCACGTAATATCAACTGAACCAAACCACCAACCCGTGGAAGAAAAACCCGACCATCATACTGAAGAACCCCATCTAAATCAATAGATGCCCTATTGGTCTCACTGGCTAACACCTAATCACGAAGGGAAACCAAATGATGATCATCAAACTATCATTGTCGAATCTCATCCAACAAAGAAGAACAAGCCTCAACACAATCTAAAATCCTCCTAGAGTTTGTAAAATCCAATCTCATAAACCTATTAGCTAAAGACTGGATGTCTAATGCCAAAGGTCTCTCAAAAATTGGTAAGGCTATGAGGCTACCCATATTGATTGCCTTCTAGCTCAAGGCATACACTACTATATTTTCCTTTCCCCGATGGTATAAAATGGTAATATCATAGTCCTTTCAAAACTCAATCCACCTATGCTTCTTGGAATTGAGTGCCTACTAGCTCATAATATGCTGAAGGCTACGATGGCCAATAAATCTCACACGAATATAATGCCTCTAGATCTTGAACGTAAATACCACAGTTGCCAACTCCAAGTCATGAGTAGACTAGTTACGCTCATGAACCTTCTGCTTCTTTGATTCAGAAAGAATAACTAGACCCTTCTGTGTTGTAACACACCCTAAGAAATACCTAAGGTATCAAAACACACAGAAAAACTCTTGCACTTAACTAGAAAAGTCAAAATTGGCGCTGAATCAACAACTCATTGAGCCTCAAGAAGCTCAAAAAAATATCCTCAGACCATTAAAAAGGAACATCTTTCCTAGTCAGTCTAGCAAATGGAGCTATTATCAAGTAAAACCCATTAAAAAACATCTTTAGTAACCGTCTAACCCAAAAAAGATCTGAACCTCAGAAGGAGACATCATTCTCATCCAATCACACACTTCTTGAATCTTTGCTGGGTCAATCATAATCCCATCCTTAGACACCACGTTCCCTAGGAATGCAATAAACTCCAACCAGAACTCACACTTTGAGAATATGTCATAAATTCAATGCTCTCTTAGTGTTTGGAGTATCAACCTCAAATGTTGCTCATGCTCAAACCTACTCCGAGAATACACAAAAATGTCATCAATGAACATGATCATGAACGAACCCAAAAACAATATAAGCACTCTGTACATCAAGTGCATGAATGCTTTTTGGGCATTGGTCATCCTAAAAGACATGACCAAAAACTTATAATGCCCGTAATGAGTCTTGAATGTTGTCTTTGGGATTTCCTCCACCCCAATTATCAACATATGATATCGGATCTCAAGTATATATTAGAAAACACCGTTATGCCCCGCAGCTGGTTTAACAAATCATTGATCCTCGCATTAGACACCTATTCTTAAATGTCACCTTATTTAGATGCTGATAATTAATACACATCCATATCGTACCATTCTTCTTACTAACAAATAGAAACAAAGGAACCCACAGAGATACACTCGAATAGATAAATTCCTTATCTAGAAAATATTTTTCTGGTCATTACGTTCTATTGATCGATGGTAGTATAAAAGATCTGTAACTCCCCGATCCTAGAACTGAACCTTCAGCTCCCTCAACTCGGTAGGAGACATATATCAAGGACTAATCAAAAAGGTCTTGGTACCCTTCTCTAACTCAATGGAAAAGTCAATATCCGACTCAGGTGGAAATCTAGGTAGGTCGATTGGGAACACATATAAGGACTCAAATACAATAGGAAAAAACACAAGAGTAGGAGTGTCGACTCAAACATCAAAACATAAGATAAATAATCCAGAAATCATCTTGCCACCAGTCTTCAAGCCTGAATAAATGAGATGATCCCTATTGGTGCACGACTAATAGAACCATGCCACACAACTAGTGATAACACTAGAAATCCTAAGGTAACGATCTTGACATAGCAATCTAAAACTGCACGGTGAAGGGATAACATTTCATACCTATTATGATATCAAAATCTACCTTGTCTAACAACAATATATCTGTATAGGTATCTACTATACCAACAGTAACTAAACAGGACCTCAACACTAATAAATCTCCTATCAGGGTAGAAACAGATACAGGAATAGATAATAAATTACTAGCTAACCCCAAGAAAGATGCAGAGTATGAGGAAACATAAGAATAGGTGGAACCAGGATCAAACAAAGATGAGGTTGATCTAGAACAAATAGAAATTGTACCTTTAATCACAGAATCTGAGAATTCTGCCTCTAATCTACCGGTATCATATAAAGATGACATCCACCATCATACTAACCACTACCGTGACCACCTCCCTTATCGTGTTGTACTTCATAATGGGAACCACCACCTTGGGCCCCACCTCTAGTCGATGGAAGATTAACCTCAAAGGCGTAATGGCCTAAGGCACAGTTTGAAGTATACCCCTATGAGGGCACTCTCTGCATAAAGCCAAAAATTCCACATTCAAAACACATACCTAACGTCCTACTATTAAGAACCACGGTCTGAACCTGACTGGCCTCCACAGCCGGAAGACCCAAAAACTTATGAAGACTTCCTTGAAAGAGGCGCACTAAAACCCTACTAAGGAGGCTCTGAAACCTAAAATGATGCCTAAACCTGCCTACTGGATTGACCTTGAGAGTATTGTTGCTGCCCATAGACCCTAAAATGGGACACACTATAACCAACCTGCTGCCTTTGCCTCTTCTCGCTATGCTAACGTGACTCGTGATAGAGGGTCTCCATAGACTGTACATGATCCATAAATACCTGAATGGGCTACCATCTGAAACTAATAATGCAAGTGCCTTGCAGAGTCTATCCCTAAATCCAAAAGCAAATCTACAGATTATCTCTATATCAGTAGGCATAAACTCAACCCCATAGACCAATAGCTGGTGAAAATGGGCCTTATACTTGGCCATTGATATAGAGCTTTCTCTAGATGTCTAAACTCTTTTCTCAGTCAAGCTCGCTTGGCTCTAGACAGGAACTTCCTCATAAACACTCGTAGTACTCGCTCTAAGTCCTCTGAGGTGACCCAGATGGTCATCAAGTCATAAAAGATCTCCACCACTAATTAACTGCACACAACATATAATAGGTAGTACAAGCCAAGAATATCGAGGTTTCTCAACCTCTTCTCACATTCTTCAATGAACTCATGGGCATTCTCCCTCAAAACTCCAGTGACACTAGGCGGATCCAATCTTAGAAACCAACAAACACAAGCTTCTGCTTGAAATTTTTCATAGCAGGTTGAAGTGCCACAATAGGAGCAACAACTGGTACAGAAAGCACCTGTACAGGAATATGGGTTGCTGTTGGATGAACTGATAGAGTTGGCTGAACTGTTAGAGTTATAGGAGGAACTGCAGCTGCAGGCGGTACCCTTGAACTAGAAGCACCCGAATAACTTTAAGCAAGAGGGTACCTGTAATCGAAACCGACATAGGTGCGCAGGTCAAACATACCTAAGTTCGCAATACAACTCTTCCCCCTGGGTAGACATTTGTGTCCCATCTATTGGAGGACCTCCAAACATACTAAGTAACTTCTAGAGAATAACATGAACATCTTGCGTAAATGGTGAAAATAGAACTGAAGATGGTGTAGCTGCTACCAGAACTTTTGAGTTTGAAATTTGAATGAATTGTAACCCTTACAGGTGCCATAGTTCATCACTGAGTTGAATCTTGAGTCACTTGTTGGGAAGGTTCACTATCGTCTACCATAGACAACCCCTTAGATCCTGTACGTGCCATCTGTGGAAGAATAAGACAACAAGTGAGAATTCTAGGAAATTTTCTAAGATACACATACGATACAGGATCAAAAAAGACAATTCAAATTCCTCTATTCCACCATACCCTACTGAATATTGGTTATAGATGTCTCTCCTAGACATTGACTCTATACACTGACACCATACAAAACCTAGGCTCTGATACCAATCTATCATGACCTGATTTCTTGAATCACCATGCCACCTACTATACCATTAGTAGGAGAACCAACTCTGTTGCCAGGAGTTGAAGCAGAGGGATACTATGCCAAGAATGATTTGATAATGCTCAAATACACCTTTGAAACCAATCAAACTGTGTACACGGTCGTTGTCAAATATAATTACCCAACGAAGTCAGGCTTGTATCCACAAGGAATAATATAAAGGCAATCGAGTATGGAAGGAAAATCAAAGTGCAACTATTCGGACTCAAATGGTCTACACGGAATGAGGGGTTGTAATTATAAGGAAAGTGTCCTACTCTGCAAATAAAGTATAAACAAAGATTTGACCAAAGGATTCACAAACCAAGTCAAGAGCAAACACACTAGGGTGATTATTTCTATCAATGATCCATTATAATAAACTAAATACTAAAGCGATTTTATATGGGTTTACAGATTAGCCTTTGAGTTCCAATTAGCTTCTCTTGAATGCTAATTAACGTGAGTCACTAGCTTCTTTCAAATGCTAAGTAACCTTCCTTCGCTTGTTCTCTCGAACCAAGCTAAGAACATGCACAACAACTCAATTTGGCTACAATAGGATTTTCACTATCTCCAGTTCAAATCCGATAATGAGGAAAACTCTCATTTAATGCTAAATCAAAGTTTCCAATCCTAAGTAGCTTTCTCAAGTCAAGCAAGGATAAATGGACATTACCTAGGGTTAGCTACTCCCTTTGGCATACAATAAACTTACAATGATTTAGATCTATCAAATCCAAATACAAATCAACAAGTAAACAATTTATATAAAAGAAATAGATAAAACTAAAACTCAACAATCTTGAATAGATATGGTAATATCTCTATATTAAATATTAAAAAAAGAAAGAGCAACTACACACTATGAATATTCAATACAAAGCAAAGGGAGAAGAAATGGGTAAAAATACATCATTGGTGTCATCCAAATCTTCACCCCAAAAGTGTAGTAGTGGTGTTGTGCGCTTTGTTGAGGTGTGAACAAGCCTAAGACCCAATCTCTTCTTTTCTTCTTCTCTGTCTCTCTATGTCTGTCTCTCTATCTCTCACTCTCTTTCGTTGTATCTGAAGAAATGATTTTGATAAGCCTCAGTTTTTCGCTACGGTGGTCATTACCAGGAGGGACAACGGTCTGCCATATTCAGCGGTGACCGCCATTAGAGACGTTGGTCCACCTTCTTCAGCAGTAATCTCATAGCAGCTCTCTGGCCTTTATTTCTTCTAATTTAGTGTTTCAGCTTCTGCTCGCTTGGTCATTCAAAAATATATGCATTCACCTAAAATACTCACCAAACTAACATCAGAAATGGACATAATGATGTCGAAAACACGCAATTTAACTATGCATTTAGATGTAATGAGTGGTTTTTTGGCCACTCATCAACACCCCCAACTTAATTCATTACTTTTCCTCCAGAAAACACAAGTGATTTTTGTTATAGGCTCAATTTCACCTCACTCTTCAAGCAACAACAAGGTTTATGACTCTAATCGGTACTAACGACAAGTCAACAAACATATGAACAAAACCTTCCTTTTTCATGTGCATTGTGTGAAAAGATGCAATGGAACACATAAAGTTACTAAGTGATCACAATGAATTTCAAGAGATGACTCAAAGACACTAGTTCTAAAGCATGCT
>JBDJHY010198571.1:0-11669 GCA_039654485.1 Withania somnifera | reverse complement strand
AGGAGGTCGTTTACTCAAGATGACCCCTCAAACCAAAAGGGCCTAAAGGCGCATTTCTCCGCCAACACCTCGAATTCTCAACGACAAGCACGAAAATTAAACCAACACCTCACCTAGCCTAAATTCATCATTACAGAGCTATTGGAAGTATCAGAATTCCAATCCGACACTCCAAACATTGAGTTTCCACACAAGCTCCACTTTAGGCTAAAACTTAAATAAATTCCACAAATTCGCATAACTTGCAAATGAAACCTCCAAAACACAAACTTAAGGTCAATCGTGACTTTATTTGGCATTCTGGAGCTAACGGAACTGTCGGAATTTAATTTTGAGGTCATCTTGAAGGTAAGTTGACTTTGGTCAACGAATACTTAACTTTAGGCTCTAAAATAGAAAATTTGAGATATTTCTCAATCGAGTCACCAGGGATCCGAACTATCGGTCCCAGCAAGTCATAAATGACTTGGGGAAACTTCTGAATTGCTCTAAGAGGCAAAACATCACGTATTTATCATAAATGACCATGAGGGTCATTACATAAACCTAGCCTACTTGACTGCCGAAGGACAATTCTAAAAGTGTGCTCAATGAGTCATAATTTTCGCACAAATTCTGAATATGAGTAAGACTTTCTTAAACATGATCAACATCTCAAAACGGTTAAAAGAAGACCCATATTTCTATATAAATAGCAAGGCTAAATTCTCAACTAAATACCGGGTCCAAAACCCTAACAACTCAAAATCAGGAAACAGTTATATCAACACGAAGAGCATAATGTAGGGATCATGTGGTACAAATTAAGGTTCAATTCCACGGGTAGAATTAAAGATATAAGCCCTAAAATATTTTTTTACTATAAAAAAAATTGAAATTATAGCAAAAACGTGGGATTACCAGCTAGAAATGCACAAGAAACCAAGATACCAAGATTTCACGAAGGAAAACTACCAAAACTACCCTTAATATAGGATTTTGCAATTTTCCAGTGATCAAGAAAAATTGGAGAAGAATTGTTCTCTTCTTTTTTCCCCATGAGACAATAACCATTTCCATTTTCCCCAATTGTGCATACTAATATATATAAGTGAGAAAGGCGGTGGCACAACTTTTAGGGGGAATCTTTGTTCCCCCAATTTTTGAATAAGCGGGTAACATATAAATTAATATAAAATATTTATAATAATTTAAATATACCAAATTAATAAAAAAATATTTCTAATAAAACCTACCCCTTGAAATAATAAAACTTCACCATAATTTGGTATGCTAACACAAAATAAATATTAATTAGATTAAAATGATTTAATTTAACGCTACTAAAAATAATAATTAGGAGAGCCGTTACACAGTGAAATTTTAGTAGAAAAACCCCAGGACTACAACTCTAGTCACGAGTTGTGATCTCAATTTATGAGTCGTAGCTAGAGTTTCATTTCTCTTTTAAAACATGATGAATTATTTATACTTGTGAATTTTCATAAAACCGTTTTATCATGTTTTAGCTCAGCTCCATCTAGTCTAGATTCATGTTTACCTTAGCCTACTTGCACAACTTTATGTATATGTTGTATATTAGCATTAGCTTATCATGTTTCATTCTTGCATAGTAGTACATTCCATGTACTGGTGCATACTCTATGCCTGTATTTTAGCATTATATAGATATGGCTAGCTATCTATATGCTCAAATTTTACCAAACTTCCACATACAAAGATTTTAGTGGTGAGTCCTCATGATTTGGGACCAAAATTATCCATACTAGCAACTTTTGATATTATTTATTTTATTCTTTAGTACTTTTATTTAAGTTATCTAGGGACTTTGTCCTAGAAGCTCATCTAGTTATTTAGTATGGGTTTTAGACAGTTGTAGACAATTATCTAGAAATACTAATATTATAATTATTTTGTTAATTTATGCACATTACCTTTTTCTCCCCAAGAGATTTTAGTATTATTTAGTGTATGCCATATCCAATAGTATATCTGGGCCACCAAGTGGTTCCATGTGCCATGTACCATCCAGGGTGTAGACTTGAGGCATGATAAATGTGGTGTCAAAGAGTTAGATTCAAGTGTCCTAGGATGTCTGAAAGCAAACATTTGGTTGAGTCGTTTTATGGATGTGAGGTGCCATACTTATAAATGAGAGGCTACTAAAAGTTTTGGAAAGTTTCTATTTGTTTATGTCTTACTTAATGCTTTTAAGTTTAAATCCAAGAATATTTTCTAATTTTTTCTTTCCTATTTCATTTAATGGTCCATTTTGAGTAGATAGAGGTGACAAGGCCAAGATACAAGAGGATTTCAGAAGTAATAAATCTAAGCCTGGTCTTTCTGAGTTTAACCTATCCAAGTCAGGTGAGGGAATACACCACCACAGTCACAATAATAGCCGATCTATAAGGAACCGACCCTATATTCAGCCAGTTCCCTTCTTAGAATTTTAGACTCTTGCAGGCTTAGTAGGTTAGAGCATTAGGCTCGTATTCTCAAGATAGTGTTGTAGGAGGGTGTACCTACCTATTTGTGGAAGATGTAGCAAGAACCACTCAAAGAGGAGTTTAACTAGTTAGAGTGGATGTTTTAGTTAGGGACAGCCAAACCATAGTCCCATAGAGTGTCCTTATGTCATATGAGGGAATGCTAATAACAGAATTCAAACCATTTCATCAGTAGCACTAGAAGCCCGCCTAACTCAGCAAGACATATCTTCTAGCACTAGTGGAGGTCAGTGCCAAACTGGTTGTATCCCTTGGGTTTCAGACAACATAAGGAGCAGTATGCATTGTTAAGTCCTTAGAGATACCCTATTATTTTATGTATCCCTATATAACCAATCAGTTTGAAGTCAGTCATGATAGTCTCTCTGAATATTTTTATGTCTCCACTCTAGTCGGTAAATCAGCTAAAAGAGCCTAAAAAAAGGTCCAGTGTCAGTTCTCTAGAAAAATATTCTAGCTGATTTTATAAAGCTTGACAAGATAAACTTTGATGTCATCTTTGGCATGAATTGAGTTAACTCATGCAATGAAATGGTTGATCGTAGAACAAGATTTTTCCAATTTTTAAGTTTTCTTATGATCCAATTATTAAGTGGGAGGGTAGTGTAGTTGTCCCTATGGGTGGTTTCATCTCTTATCTCAAATCTAAAAAGATGATATCCAAAGGGTGTATTTATCATCTAGTTTAGGTTAAGGACTCTAAGTCCCAAACCCCCAACCTTTAGTTAGTCCCAATGGTCATCGAGTTCTCATATGTCTTACCTTAGTATCTACCTGGAGTCTCTCCAGACAGAGAGATAGACTTTGACATACAACTCATCCCAAACACCCAATCTATGTCTATTCCACCATACAAATTTCTCCAACTGAGCTCAAAGTGCTGAAGGATCAATTTGTAGGCCTTCTAGATAAGAGGTTCATCAGGTCCACCGTGTTTCTCTAGGATTTCTACATTTTGTCTATATATAAGAAAGATGACTCTCTTCAATTATGGATTGATTATTGTCATCTAAATAAAGTAAAAATGAACAAATATCTTATCCTAAGATTGATGACTTGTTCAATGCTTTAAGGTACCAGTTACTTCTCTAAAATTGATCTGTGTTTTGGTTACCATCATCTTAAGATTAGGGAGTATGAAATTCCCAAGACAGTTTTCAGTACCCATTATGTGCATTTCGAGTTCATGGTGATGTCATTCATATTGACTAATGATCCTGCATCCTTTATGGACCTCATTAGTATGGTATTGAATTTGTACTTGAGATTGTTCGTGATTGTCTTTGTATATGATATTCTAGTTTATTTTAGAACTGGGAGGAGCATGTTAGTCATCTTAAATTATCCTTCAGACCTTTCGAGGCCGTCAGATTTATGCCAAATTCTCTAGGTAAGAATTCTACTTAATTTCAGTTGGCTTACTTGGTCATGTAACCTCTAGTGAGGGTATCCATATTAATTCTCAAAAACACATGCTATAAAAGATGTCCTAGACCCACCTCTCCTTTAGAAATCCTGATCTTCTTAGGTTTAGATGCATATTATTGGAGTTTTATTGATGGATTCTCTTTCATACGTTCCCCATTGATCAGACCGACTCAGAAGAAAGTAAAGTTTGAGTGTTTTGATCTCTGTTAGAGAAGCTTTCAGGTGTTGAAAATATAGTTGACTACATCTTCAGTGTTGACTCTTCCAGAGGGTACAAAGGGTTTCATGATCTATTATGATGCTTCCTGTGTTACACTCGGGTGTGTTTTTATACAGAATAATAAAGTGATTACTTATGCCTCTAGACAACTTAAAATTCATGAGAATAATTATCCAACACATGATCTTGTGTTGGTAGTTGTTGTTTTTGCCTTGAAAATTAGGAGGCATTATTTATATGGTGTGCATGTGGATGTCCTTAATGACCACTGGAGTTTTCAGTAAGTGTTTAACATGAAAGAGTTGAATCTCCATCAAAGGAGGTGATTCGAGTTGCTCAAGGATTATTTTAGGAGTGTGATGTATCACCCCGGAAAGGCCAATATAATTTTTTTATGATTTTAGATGGTTTTATATGGGAAGTATGATCCATATCGATGATGTTAGGAGATAGTTGGCTAGAGAGGTTCACATTCATACACACTTGGGGGTCAGACTTATTACTGCGGATGATGGAGGTATCTTAGTTTAGAATGTATCAGCTTTATCATTAGTGGTTGAGGTGAAAAAAAGCAATATAGTGATCCCATTTTGCTTTAGCTTAAGGGTGCAATACACAAGAAAAAATGTAGGTATTCTCCTAAAGGAAAAATGGTATGCTAGGCATTAGGGTCGTTCGTGTATTCCAAATGTGGATGGGTTGTAGTCGAAGATCTTATCCTAAGCCTGCAGCTCCAGATATTCTATTCATCATAGTGCTACTAAGATGTATGAAGACCTAGGAAAGTCTAGTCTATTGGTGGAATTGGATGAAGAAGGACATAGCCTAGTTTTTGGAAAGGTGTCCAAATTACCTTCAGGTTAAGCTTGAGTACCAGAGACCAAGCAGATCTTTGATATCCCTATTTGGAAATAGGAAATCATAAAGACAGACTTCATTACAGATCTACCACATACAAAGACGCAATATGACTCCATTTGGGTGATTGTAGACAGGATGACTAAGTCAACCAATTTCCTACTAGTTCATACCAGTTACTTAGTAGAGGATTATAAGAGGATATATCTTTAGGAGATTGTTAGGATGAATGGGGTTCCATTATCCATCATCTCAGATAGAGGTACTTAGTTTACCTCCCAAATTTAAAGGTCTTTTAAGAAGTGTATTGGTACCCAGGTTCACCTTAGCATAGATTTTCACTTATGTATAGATTGTCAGGCCCTAGAGGATTTGCTGAGGGGTTGTGCAATAAATTTTAAGGGTAGTTCGTATGACTAATTGGCTTTGATTGGGTTCGCATACAACAAAGTCTATCACTTCAGTATTTAGATGGACTTATTTGAAGCACCTTATAGGAAGATGTAAGTATATATTCTATTTATTGGTTTGAGGTAGGTAAGGTAGCCAAGACAGGGCAAGAGTTAGTCCATGATTCTCCCTAAAATGTTTAGATCATCAGAGATAGATTAAAGATGGTTAAAAGTAGGAAGGACTTATATACAAATTTGAGAAGGAGGGACCTTGAGTTTGATGTGGATAATTTGGTCTTCCTAAAGGTGTCTCATATGAAAGGAGTCATGAGATTTTGGTAGAAGGGTAAGCTTAGTCCCTGATATATTGATCCTTATAAGATTTTGAGAAGGATTGGCTATGTTGACTATGGGATAGATCTTCCGGCAGACTTAACAAAAGTTCACCCAGTCTTCCATGTCTCCTTACTGAAGAATGTCTTGGGATTCTTATTTGATTGTACGTATAAATGAAATTGGTATCAGAGAAAACCTTATGATGAGATACTAGTTCAGATCCTAAACCATCAAGTTTGTAGACTCATAAATCAAGAAGTAGCCTTAGTTAAAGTCCTTTGGTAGAATCAGTCCGTAGAATGAGTTACTTGGGAAGTAGAAGTAGATACGGTAACTAGATATCTCATCCTTTCCCTTTTAGACCCGATTTAGTGTAAGGTAATTACCTTCTATATTAAGATAATTCACTTCAGTCTCATGCTCTATATTATATTTTATGAGTTTCATCATTTGCATTTATTCTAGATTCATTCGGCTATACTCATTTCATCCAGATCTGTCAGTTTTATGTACACAGTCAACTAAATACTCAGATAGTCAATTTCATCCGTCAAACTCACTCCAAGATCAACTTGAGCCTTCATTCAAGGATGAATGATCTCAAGAGAGAGATATTATAACACCTCATACTTGACTCAGTCTTATAAGAAATAGACTCAGTTTAGGAAAAATAATTCTTCCCAGGTCCCCAAGACTTCACTTCACAGCTCAAAAAGTGACTTCACCAGTCGTGTTATTGAGTCATGGAGTCCTGGAAGAAATTTTGTAAATCAAGACACAGTACCATGAATCATATGATGACTTGTCATATTGAAACCACAGGTTGTACTATGACACATGGGGCTCAAGTCCAGATAAACAACAATATAATTCCCCATACAATGTCACTTCATGAGTCATGAAATGGATCCACGACTCGTGGTGTGCACATATAGGGTGTCAATGAAATTCCATTAGATAAACTTCAAGAATACAACTCAAGTCATGAGTCACGAATCTCACTTCACGAGTCGTAGGTCCATTTGTGATGTGTTTGCTATAGATTTTAGTTTATTTTTTCAAGGACATTCTAGTAATTTCCCTAGACTTTTTACATCAAAGCTATGTCACTTTTTATTCTTTAGGGGTTTATGTATATACCCCAAACATAAATTTCTCACCAATCTCTAAGACTTAAAAAGAAAAACATGTTCATCAGCTTTTTCAGGCTTAGGATTTCTTGCCAAGGGTTCGATTTCACAAGTTTAATCAGTCCAAAGGCTCTATAATAAGGTATATAGGACTTGAACATGAATTTTATTCAAACACTGTAGCGTAAAACTTAAGCTTTCATTAAAGTTCATGAGTTATAAAGTTAGGATAAATCCTATTTCATGATAATCATGTCTAAGTAGCTTTTCAACACGTTTCATCTTTAATTATGCATATTTTCATGATTTACATGCTTTTTTATATAAAATCATGATTTACTTAACATTATGCCAAATTTGCATAATTTATTAATAACGACTAAAGTGTCTCAACGTCGAATTAAAAATTCATTAGTCCACTTACAGTCAAATATACTTGTTTTTATGGCTTACAAAGAACAAATCCTAGTTTAAAAAAACCCAAGGTTGTTTATATGCCCAAAGTACCTGTAAAGTAGCTAAGCAGATAATTAACACAACTTTGTATGGCTAGTTGGGTACTAAGATAGGTAACACTAATCCTGCTAGGAGCAGTCAGCCAATTTTTAATTTTTTAGAGTAGCATTAGCATTAAGAGGATGAGGGTCTTTCACCTGCCAGGTTAGGGTGATACACAAGTTGTAGAAACAACATGATATTATAGGATAATATTATCCTACAAGAAATTATCCATCAACTAAGACTTATTGGATCCACTAGGAGGTTATTCATGCTTTATATCCTAGTAAGTTATAAGGAGCCCTCCCAGCATGAGGTGAGATGTCGACTCTATGGTTGTTTACCCAGAGTTATATTAGTTATAGAAACTCCCATTAGTTTTTATCTTATAGTCAATCATACAGCTTCATAAACAAGTGTTTACCATCTTTAATTATCTAAGTGAGTCCAGTCTGCTAGAGTTTCATTTCACTTTTATAGCATGCTATTATTTATACTTATAAATTAGCATAAATTCATTTTATCATGGTTTACCTCTGCTCATGATTCCATATTCATATTTACTTTAGATTGAATGGTTTTATGTATATATTTTAGTTTAGAATCAACTTATTATGTTGCATTCTTACATACCAGTACATTCCTGTGCTGGTGCAGATCCTATGCTTACATATATCATAATGCAGATCCGGCTAGTCATCCTCGCGCTCACGATTAACTAGACTTATGCAGCTAGAGATTTTAGTAGTGAGTCCTCATGATACGGGGACCAATATTATCGAGACTATCAGCTATCATTAGTATTTATTTTATTTTTAGTACTTTTATATGAGCTAGCTATGGGCTTTATCCTGGAAACTCGTCTAGTAGTTTAGTATGGCTTTCAGATAGTTGTAGAAAATTATCCAGCAATTATATTATTACCATATTCTTTTGATTTATGATCATATATTACCTTGATTCCGCCAGATATTTTATGCCAGATCCAAGCGTACCTCTAGGACCCAGGTGGTCTTAGATGTCAAGTACTGTCCATGGTTTAGACTCGAGATGTAAAAGTAATTCAATTCATATCAATTTATTAATTACAAATAATAATGAGAGTCATACGATTATGACTACTTTTCAAGACCCGAGTCTACACCCTATATGGGTCACGATACTTGAACCTCAATGGCCTCAAGATAACCTTGGCCAGGAATGAAACATAAACTTACAAACAGAATACTAAGTGGAAGCTTAAATGTGGTTGAGATCTTGCATTAATTAAAATAAACTTCTCTTACTGAGAAAGAAGTCACTTGAAAACTTATACAACTACACTAGACTTAATATCAATAAAGCCTCTACTAATAACTAAAGAATTGTTGGGACAAGCCCCCAAATAACTCGCCATTGCCTCAAGTGCTTATGAAGATAGTTTGGTAGATCAATAAAGTTATGCAATTATTATTAATGTGAGAATTATTTATGAGGAAATCTAGTATTATTTTATGCAGGTATTAGTTATGAAGGAATTAATTATGCATTTATTAGTTATACATGTATTAGTTATTTCACTTTCTAACTTGTATAGATTAATACATATATTTCTTCATAACTTGCACATGATTTTTTTATGGGGGCTTATAAAATACAAATCAACATCATATGGATTTTATACATGAATAATTTACATCTTAACCATCTCATAAATGTGACATTACTTATGAAGAATTTAATATTTGTATAATTCACTTTCAAACCAGTTACCAAAAGACCCTTTAATGTTTTTATCCACATAATTCACCACTTATCAAAGATATGTTTGAATACTAGAAAACTTGAGAAAAGCATGTACATCTCCCTCATACTTAAAACTCATCTTGTGCCCCTTTTAGAACTTTGACTTGGATGATTAAAAATTGAAGTCTATGCATGATGAGTATTACACCATGAGGCTACACCCTAGGATAGACCAATATTGGAAGTCACCTAGTGAACCAAAGTACATGCTTGACCTGTCATAGTATAAAAATAGCTAAACTACTTAAATAAGTAGAAGCTTAAAATAATAAACTTAAAATAGTGTTGCTAAATTATTGTAAACTTTATATAACTAATAGTATTGCTGAATTATTGTAAATTTTATATAAATAAAATTAAAGAATAATCAACTGAATATTTGTATATAACTGATATGATGAAACTAACTGTCTAATGAAGCATCTATAAGCAGAAGAAAGCTTCTAAAACACAACTAGACAAAATCAAATCTTCGGAATGCAAGGAAAACTTCACTAAAAAGCAGAGTTGATAATCTCCAATAAAGAACCAACTAATGAACTGAGTACATAAATCTGCATCATAAGACGATGCAACACCAAATAATGCAGTACGTGGAATGTACGGTTTGTAAAATAACTGAACTAAAATAACACTACATTTTGATATAACTAAACAACTTAAACATAAATAATATTTATAACAAGACAAATTAAGAATCAATACAGAAACATGATATGGTCTAAACATCTCAATTATTACTTAAGTTGAATAGCTAAATTATAAGTAAGATGAATATCTAAAACATATTGCAAGCTGTATATTTCAAACATGGGGTTGATCTAAATAACTAAATCATGAGTGAAACTGAATAAATGACTGTCTGAATCAAAAGTTAAAATTGTATGACTGAATTATAAGGTACATTGAGAATCTGAATCAAAAGAAAACTGAGTTTAAGATGTATTTAAGAATTTTTTAAATAATGGCCTCTAGGAAAACATTATCTTTTCAAAAATTGGTTTCTCTGCTGAGTATATGGACCATGTATGAAATTGAAAGACTAAATTAATAGGGTACATACATGTCTAGAACTGTTCAGCAAAATAATTAGAATACTAATAAATAGGTGAATTGCATGCACAAATATTTTATAATACTAAAAAAATTATGTTTTGCTGAGTATCTGGATAACTAAACTGTGGAAAACACAAAGTAAAAGTCAATGTCTGAATCATATACTAGTCTGAGTAGTTGAAATTTTATAAGAAATATACTATATAAAATATGTCATAAAAACATACTTTTAGTCAGTGGCCTGGTGACATAAATAATACTTACTGAAAACACTTAGTTTACTGATGCCAGGAGTTTCTTATAATAATTTACTGATATGTTTAGTTGCTTATAACCGACATAAATTATGTGAGTTTATGATCCAACCTCTGTTCAACTAAAAAGTCAATCCTAAGCATTGACAAGACATAGGACGAAAACTAAACAATAGATCCATACTGAGTTTTAACCAGGGTCTCAATTAAGGAGTCTCCCGAACCAATAATACTATCCTATACTATCCTATACTACACTGGCTACATAATTTCATGGCATACTTTATCTGAATCTATACCTTTCGTACTGTTAAATAATTCTACCAAAACTATATATGCTTATACTGTACTAAAATTATGCTGAAAATCCTATTGTGGAGCATGTGGATCAAAATGGTACTTGTAATAGAGGTCCTTGTCTCTAACCAACATACTGAGTTTGAACTAGTGATCCTTGCACTCTATATCTTTCAAAAATTATGCTACTGTGTTTTAGCTGTATATGATACGAATATACTGGGTCTAGGTTATAGAGGAAAAACATTCTTTTATTTAAAATCATAACAGTATGCATAATGAAATAGCTATGATTTCTTAGAGTAGACTTATAACTTCATAAACTATTTCCTTGAAAAAAATTATATAAATCATGAGAGGTCTTTCGATCATTTTGGTTACTCCATAAACTAAAAGAATATGATAGATAAATATAGACATGGGATCAAAATTTTGGAATTCTTCAACTTTCATGAAGGATTCAAGGCATAGTCTCAAGAGACTAAGAAGTTAAATGTGTTGGACTAAAGGTGGTTCACAAATTATCCCTTTATATTTTGATTGATGACTAAAACATTAAGTAAAAGATTCAATGTTAATGAAGCACATAAAAATACATGGATGTGTTCGTGAAAGGTATCTTACGTCAAGAAATCACTTCGGAACTTCATTTTGAGGAATTCTAACTACTCAAAGTGGAGTATTTGTAAAGAAAAAGAAAGCCATTAGTCGACCAAAGAATGAAATTGGCCAACCAATGGGACCAAAGTTAGTCAACCAAACACTAGGTGCTGTTCGACCAAGGAATTTCCAGTAGCTACTGGAAATGTGTGGGTCGACCAAAGACCAAATGTTGGTCGACTAAACTGGGGTGTTAGTCGACCAAGATATTATGTTGGTCGACCAATCGACCTGGCAGGTGCATT
>JBDJHY010198545.1:0-11670 GCA_039654485.1 Withania somnifera | reverse complement strand
CAAATTTTGATCCTCTTGTTAGTCGGCCTATGTTATGTATGACTTATTGGGATCGGTAGTTTGGTGCCCTAGAAATTCTATAGCTTGTTATCTGGTTTTCCTATTTTGAAGGCTTAACCTTGAAATAGTGGATTTTAAAGTGAATTCTTAGAAATCATGATCGAGATTAGCTCACACAGTTATGTTAACTCCATAATGTTTACTTTATTCTATTTGGACCTTTAGTTCATGGTCCAGGGCTTTAGTTTTTAGTTTGAGCTACTTCGTGGAAATTTAATTTAGTGGAGTTCACTTTGGATCATGGGAAAAACTTTTATGATCGAAATTTTGAAGCTTCCATCAGCTCAATATTGTATATTTTTGTCTAATTAGACCATTGGAGTGCTTCTCTAGGTGTCCGATTTTGGTTTTAGGGTATTTACGGAATATTAGGACATCAATGGTTCTTATTTACTTTGGTTGGTGGGTCCTTTCTGCTCCAAAAACCTCCATTGGTCATTTTGTCAATTTTATCAAGCCTACATTATGTTTTTTTTTTACAAGTTACATAATTTATGTTTTCTTGTTTGACTCTATTTCAGTTTCGTGCCCTCGTTTGGAAATTTAGCCGTTGAAGAAAAATCTATAGTTTTAAGTGATCACCATGATTGGACTCTTGTGACACGATCGCAGTAATCTACCATTTTATCCTTTAGTTAGGTTATGTGGTGGGCATAACAATGGAACTGGTCTGGTATTTCTGGTAATCTACATGCTCATGGTACGTTGATGCATGACTTTTAGCATGGTAAATCCTTGAATAATTTCCTTAAGTATGCATACATTTTCTTCTCCTCTTATGGACTTATTTGGGGTCCGATTGAGATCATTTTTTGAGCCACACTTTTCCTGAGCTAAGGCCTATCTTCTAGTATTTTTGTTTTATTATCTGAGCTTCGGGGCCCATGGACCTTTTTAGGCCCGATTTATGACCTAAGTTGAATACTCAATATGTTTCTTGTTCTTATCTTCTTGATTGTTAGATCGTGTTTTTCTATTTTTGATATGTTTTAGGCTTTGTTCAAGAGTTTAGACATCTATGTGCACTTTTTGAGGATATTTATAGGCTCCCATATAGGTTATGGCTTCCCTTTTCTCAAATTATGTGAGTATATGGTACATATAGTTTGACCGGCTAGCATGTTGGGTTTGGAAATAGTGTTGATCAAACTTTTCACCATGTAAGCTATACTTATCATCCCTTTATGATTTCTAGGCCTAGTGATTTATTTTATCGATTCTCCACAGGCTGATATATGTTCTTTGTGTATTGCTACCTCTGTGTGTTCTTCTCCTTTCTCCTCTATAGTTGAGTTATGATCATAGAACTTTTTATCTATCCCTATCGAGTATGTGTTTCAAGCCTCGAGCCTTGGGAATTACTTGGATGTCTATTTACACTACTTGTCTTTTGTTTTTCATCTAGTGAAGCATCAGGTAGGCTACATGATTAGGTTACTCATCTCTGTACAAACAGTTCATTTGGCCTATCGTTTGTCTAAGTCTTTTTGACTACTGTTATTCCAGTTAGACGGTTGGGCTAGACAATTTGTTTAGTCAGAAGCGAAACATCTCTTAATCATGCTAAAGTTGTCCTTTTTTTTATACAATTTCTCCAAACATCCTCATATCAACTTAATCCTACAAATACTCAGTAAAAGTATTAAAACACGCATTGTTATTACTCATGAACATGCTCTATTTTAGGAGTTTTAAGCGCAATATATGATGTAAAATGCTTTCACATTATTTCCTAGTCCTCGAGTAACAACAAAACTAGTACACATCAAACACTTAAAACGCCCCTGGTACATAACTCATCTCATTATAATCGCTTATTGGGCATCATATCATATCATCTAACTGCATTTATGCGCAAACTATAACTTTTTCGAGTGAAACATTGTAAGACATTTCACAAGGCTTGTATCCCCTAGACTACAACATTAACTTATTCGCAATTAATCAAAGTATCAACTTGGTCTCAAAACAAAGAAGTCCCACATGATGAGATTTGTTTTACATTGAGATAGGGAAAGTACCCTTTCACACTCAGAAAGCAATAAAATTGTGTACACAAGTCATAGACATACCCTTATCAATTACAACTTAGTGTTCAGTAAGATGACTTGAATCATGTAGGACTTTATTTGGTTTATAATGCCTGTTTGATTTCTAGTAGGGAATGACTCTCCCATAGTTGCAAGTATATAATCATTTAAATTGAAACTCGTTAAAAGGAAATACAAACACAATCAATAATAACACCCATACTACACCGCAGTTTTAGAATAACATACAATCAACACTTGATCAACGCAAATAAAATAACATAATGCTGAAATTGCATATATACATGGGTATTAAATTTTTAATGAAGTACATCAAAATAAATAAACAAAAATACATAAAATAATTAAATAAAAATAAACCCAACATGCAAGTTCTCCTAGATAGAATGTATAAGGGAAAAGAATCTTACAAAAAATACCTCAAACGTAACAAAATACACAAAACAAAAGCAAGGTAAATTGCCCTCCCACAAAAAAATGATCCATTGTACCAAATGCACAATAGATAAAGTGCTATAAAATGGAAATAGAAAGTGTACCACAAACTTATGGCCTATGTCGCATCCTCTGCTTCCAGAACAACCCCAACTATTTGTTCTGCAGCTATGCCTGCTGCTCCCCTCGACTCCTAAGTAACTGTAGGTGCCTTGCTGAAGTGCACAGACTTAACAGACCTTGTGGTAGTCGTTGATTCTCATCAAGCACAAAACTTCTTTAAAGGCCCGCAACCTCTTCCAACCCATCCTCTTCATGGAGGCTTCTCGGCTATCTTTTTTTCATTTTCTTATTGTTTTTCATCTTATCATATTATTCATGATCCTCCTCACTTAGCATCACATTCTTCCTATTTGACTGTATCACACCAAATTGAATATTCAGTTCTCATCATCAAATTCAACAGGAAACACTGGTATTGGGCCAATTGGATGGTGACGCTGCTGCAATGTAGTAACATTGATGAAAAGATGTTCAAGCTAAAACTTAAATATGGCCCATTCATATAGGCTCATAAGACTTAGGTGCTCATTTATGTGTTCCTCTATGTTGTCAATCCTATCTTGCATCATGTCGTACAGCTCCAAAGCCACCTTGATTTTAGAGTCCATTAGCAACTCCACCTCTACTAATAACACCTCTAGTTGAGTCTCATTTCTTATTACCTTCTTAACAAGTCTTGTAAAGTTTGATGGGGTAAAATTGAACATATATTGCTGTGGACGATCTGCGGACTGACTGGGGGGGGGGGACTGGTTTTCATGAGTCACAAGAAACCCTATGCATGGAAGGGATGGAAGCTGCATCTATTGATTTGGTTCCCATCTGATCTTCAGACCATCTTCTAACAGTGGATGGACCTTTATTTTTTGTGTTTTTTAACTACATCTTTGAATGATCTATCAACCATATATATATCTTGAGGACATTTGTTCCTATATCTATTCTTGGTAATATAGGTACCTTAGCCTTCCTACAAAGATTAAAAATTAGACAATGGTATGAAAAGGTCATCCCTTCACACGTAGCGCACATCGGTAGCTCTTTGGCTATCAGATGGCCAAAGTTTAATTTGTACTTGGAGGCTAGATAGGCAACCAAAACTATATCCTTATAGGTTAATTTGTTAGCCTTTGTTGGTTTAATCCTCGTCTGAGCCGCTACCCACTAGAACATAGCAATAAGTCTCAGCAACACTATTTGGATCTTTAGGTGTGGGTTGTATAACCAAGATAGCTCCATATCTGTTTGTACCTGAGAAAACAAGTCTCACTGGGTCTTATGGTTGGCGTGTTCATACATAGTCTGGATGTCCAACTGGATCCATATAATTGGTACCAAATAAAAATCAATTGATGGTTAGTACTGACATGGGTTAGGTACTCGGCAAACTATAATATTATCCAAGACCCCCAACTCTAATATTTTCTGGTCCTTTGAAGCTATCCACTGTATTTTTTCCTTACAGATCACATAAAACATGCGAACTAATGCATGATAGTATTGGCTAGGTGGTTTGTTCATCAATTTGAGTTGGTAGTCCTTGAATACTCTCTCAATTATTAGATAGTTAGGTGAGTGGTCCATGACTATTTGGACTTCTACGGTAATGCTTCTCCAGTACTGTCCTTATATGAACTAGGCACAACCCATTGACAATCATCTAGAAACTCCAGATTCTTACTTTTTTACATGATTATGTCTCCCTGTAAGTTAGCATTGAGAACTTCTGCTGGTCAAGGGTCGTTATGCTTTGCTCTGCTGCAACTACTGTTGGTTTAGGGTTTGTACTTATATTTGGTGTTCTGGTGAATTAGTTCAATTTGATATGTTTTTTGAAACAAAAATGCAGTTGGTGGCCATTGTATTTAAGTTGCTTATTATTCAGGTACAAGACAGGTTCCAATAGTGAAGGTCCCTTGTAGACGTGTTGTCCTATCTATTAGGTCACCTAAGATATATGAACGGTGTAGAAGCCCAATATTCCCTCACCAGTTTAATCATGTATGTGGTACTTCATTCTTAACATTCTAGGATGAAAGCCCTTTTTATTTGTGATATTGTAATGACCCACATGATAGTTTCTTGATTATAAACTTTTTCCAAGTTTAGAGCCTTCTATTAGCTTCCCTAAGTCATGTATGACTTGATAGTACCAGTAGTTTTGTGCCCTAGAAACTCTATAGCCTATTATCTCAATTTCCCTATTTTAAAGGCTTAGTGTCGAAATAGTGTAATATGAGACTGCATTCCTAATAACTGTGCTTGAAATAAGGTTCCAACTATTCCTTTAGCATAGGAATGCAGATTTTGATCCAGTTGTCCTACAGTTCATGTCCTAGGACTTTCATTTTGAGTTTGAGTTGTTTTGTGGAAATTTAGTTCAACTGAATTTCACTTTGGAGCCTATGATTGATTTTGATAATTGAAGATTTTGATAAGAATTTTAATGCTCCCATCAGCACTGAAATATTGATTTTGGGATAGTTGTGTCATTAGTATGCATCCTGGGGTGTTTGAGTTCATTTTCAGGGTCCTTGTTTAAAGTTAGAAAGTTGGTGGTTTATTTAGTTTTATTTTGGGGGTCCTATCTCCTAGAATGACCTCCTTTATGAATTTTGTTGATTTCATCAAGTTTGGAATATGTTTTTCTTACAACTTATATATTTGGTTTCTTGTTGTTTGACTCTATATTAATCTTTCTCCCTCTTTTAGAAATTCAGTTGTTACATAAAATTCTGCAGTCCTAGGTGTTCATCGCGATTGCAAACTCTTGATGCGGTTGCAGTAACCTCCACTTTACTGCTTTAGAATAATCGCATTATAGACACCTCCATTGTGTAGGGCTAGGATTTCTTGTACAGGATCACGCGGTAGGCTAAGCGATCACAATGTGTTAGGGGGAAGGTCTTAGACTGTGATAGAGTTAGGGAGCCTCGATCGTGTAGCATTGCATCAAGGGCTATATAAGGTTGTTCCCTCAAAATTTAAGATATTTCAAAAAATTTATACAAAGATTCATTGACTCTAAGCATTATGAATTTGCTCCAAAATATCAGGGTTCATATGTGAATGTATGTGTGGGGTGGGGGGTTACGAGGGTTGAGTTTTGGCATTTCATCCTCAATTTCGGTAAGGTTTCTTCCTTCTTCTTCCCTTTAAGCTAGTGCACAATGAGTTAATGGAAATCACCCTTTTTGGGTTTATTATGGTGCAAATTCCTGATACTCATCTTGAATTACTAGTGGTTGAGCTTTCTGTGGTGTCACTTGAGTATTTCCTCTTTCTTTTTGTAAGTACATGCACAAATTTTAGCATGGTTAATTCTTGAATAATTTTCTTTATTTTGGATAAGTTTTTTTGTCCTTTTGAGGACCTATTTGTGGAACTATTGAGCTCCATTTTAATGAATATGTTCCTTGAGCTGAGGCCTAAACAACGATATTTTCTATTTTATTTTTTGGGTTGTGGGTCCCATGGGCCTGATTTTCGACCCTGAGTTGCCATAGGAATTATAGATCTTGTTCTTCTCATCTTGACTCTTAGATTGTATTTTTCTAATTTTAGGCTATTTCAGGCATTTTACAAGAGTTCAGGCTTCTATGTATTCTTTTTGAGGATCTTTATCGACACCCAGGTAGGCTATGGCTACCCTTTTCACCAAGATTTCTATACTTATCATTCCTTTATACTTTCCCACCCTAGTGATGGATTGATAGAGCCCCGCGGACTATTATGTGATCTTTGTGTGATGCTATTCTATGTGTTTTCTTGTATCTCGTCTTTGGTTGATTTATGATTGTAGCCAGTTTTATCCATCCCTGTCCAGTATTTGGCTTGGGAATTACTTGTCTTGGTTGTGTTGCAAATTTTTATGCCTCTTTAGGGCATGTTTTTGTCTAGTAGGGGTACGACTAGTGAGTGGGGTGATTACTAGAGCTTTTTCCCTTTGTGGATCGAGCATTCTAAATAGTGGCCTAAGAGATATCTAGATGTTGACTTATGATGCCCGATACTTGACTATATACCTTGTGTCTCCAGATTGGGTACTAGTTGTATAGTTTTGGTCTTGTAGGTCTTAGGCTAGTTGTGTAAGGCCTAGTCGAGTTATTCTTCTCAGGTTGACATGGAGTAGGGGGAGCGATAGGGATTGCCAGTTTTTTAGGTTTTTCTTTTTATGTTAGATAGCCTTATTTGTAAGCTTGCAATTTTTCACTTGAGCGGAAATACTACTAGTTTAGGATTAAAGATGTAACGACTTAAAGGGATAATAGACTGATACATTTCACTACATAATAAATGAAATGATTTCTATGTATATATGTATACTTTCTAAGACCACTTGCAGGTGCAAAGCTATTTTTGATCACATATATTATCTATTTTTTACTATTTCCTATACTACTACTGGCCATCTGTTAACGTGATTGTATTGGATTGAGTATGGCACTTGTTGTGGACTGTGATATGGCACTTCTTAAGGGCTGATGTATGACACAGGATTTGATCTCAAGTGAGGGCCTCAATAGTCTAAGGACTTGCAATTGTGGTATTAAGACTTTATTCAACCTCGAGTATGCATCCTCGACATCTTAAGACACAGATGGATACGAGTATGAGTTAGGTATGTGGGAGATGTGCGAAAGCACTCACATTCTTCCACCATGAGCCCTGTCATTCCGGGTTTGTGAAGATGTCGAAGGAAGGGTATATGGGAGAGGAGGGGTATATAGATGTGATCTCCTATCGGGTCCAGCCTGTCGATCCATTAGCTAGAGGGGCAGAGTGCAGTGTTTTATGGTTAATTGCAAACATCACTACCCAATTTCATTGCATACTTCTATATTTGATTGTACCCTTAAGGCCTAAGGGTAAAGTCATGTTGGGTTATTGGATTCTCTGGTTTGTTCCTACCAGCGGGCTGGGGCATTAGGTAGGGTTAGTTTTCCTAGGTAGCCCACTTGTTTGTATTTGATGGTAGGGTTTGGTGTCAATAGATTTTGTTTCTATTTTCTATGCTTACCTTAATTGCCTTGTCTTATGTTACTTTGTTAGCTGCTTCTTTTTTATATTTGTTTATTGATTTATAGTCCATAGTTTTTTGCTAGTTAGTTATGGCGATGGAGATCTAGGTATGTGTCTCTGCACTGTCGACCCTATCGTTACTTATATTTGCCTTTCATTCTGCATTTGTTGTCTATTGTATTATGCTTGCTGGTTACCTCTACTAGTCTTGTGCTAGTTGGTTCTTGTGTATTATTCCTCTTATATACTCGGATATGTTTCCCATTTCCTTGATTGATGAGCAGATACCCTACTACTTTACTAGTTAGCCTTACTTTACTCCCTTAGTTGATTGTAATATCACTTTAATCGAGGATCTATGGGTGGACCAGGTTGTACTCTCTTCCTCCTTCATGATGACTGTTTACCTTACCTATTTGTTAGACTACTCCTTAGTTATTACTTGTCCTTATATTATTATTTTTATTATTACGAACCATTTATTTATGTTTTTGCTATTGCATTATTTATGCCTTATGCTCCCCCGGTCGGCCTAAGATGCCTATTTTGTATCTATTGTTGTGGGTGCTCGTACTACAATTCTGAATCTTTTGTGGTGCACGGCATACTGCCGGTTATAATGGAGGACGTGGCTCGTGTGGTTTACCTTTTGGAAGTTTCAGAGATTATGGTAAACTCATGGCCTTCTTTGACTATTCAATTTATTTTGATGCAAACTCTTCCCTACGACTATTTCTTCCCCTGACCCCTTTGGGCTGCCCTTCTCCATTCATAACAACTTCAACCTCCATTTGCAGTCGGAGGCACTTATTCTTTTATATTGTATAGGTTTGTTGCTTTTAGATGCCTTATGTACCACTGGTACCAGGTCATGGGGATAGATGATGTTGTTCTTCTTTTATATCTTATTCTTCTCATCATTTCGTGATTCATTTCCTATTGCTGGGTTTTGGGGTTCCCATCCATTGCTTGTCGCTCCTGATGGAGGGTTTAAGTTTTTCTTATGATCAAACTTGGTAAATGCAATTATGACTCGAGATTGGGTAGTCACAAAAGTCCTCGAAAGTATTGAGAAGACCCCGACTGCTGCAAATCACTTGAACTAACTCAAAACTATCAAAAACTTTCTCTACGGGTCAAAAGGTAAATAATGAAACCCATATTACCAAGTGCAATTCTGTTCAGAAATCAGTCCAAAAATGGGCCCGTGGCACTTAGCCCAAAAACTAAAATTAAAATTAAAGGGTAGTAGGCCTAATATTAAGGAATACGTGTTAGAAAATGAGCTCAATCGGACACAAAATGGTCCTCAAATGGAAAAAAATGTTGTGTGCTAAGTAAAGAACTATTCAAGAAGCAAGACTCGGAATTTGCATGCAACACCTATAAAACAAAGGACAAGGCTTGTAATATCACACTAAGCACAGCCAGCGACAATCCCAGCTAGGAATTAAGGATCACCACCTTAATTGGCCTAAAACAAGGAATCACTATTAAAGCTCTATACTACCAAGATCAAAGGAAGAAGAATAGCGTGAAGATCTTACCTAAATTGATAACGAGTAGTCAACAGATGTTTCCCAAGATACCACAAAAAATAACCTTATAAATTCCCTTATATTCGATCCCAATTAATCAAGAATTGGCCGCACCCAATAAGGCTAGAGAAACATACAAGACCCCAAGGCCTACTACATCCCTTCGCGGGACCCCCCCCACTATAGTAAACAAAGGGAATTAGCAGTAACTAGGCCACAAAACTAAAAAGCATCACAAAAAATATACAAGAAAGTACAAACTATCTACATACCCTAATCTAGGAGGATACTAAGCCTAGCCTACCTGGGCACCAACAAAAGTCCTAAAAAATTATGCAAACTTTGAGTGGAACTCTAAACAAGGCCAAAAACACTTGAAACTATCAAATAAGGTATCCTAAAGTCAAAAGCTGATGAATGATGCCACTATTTTAAAGTTCAATCCCAGTCAGAATTTGAGCTTAAAAACGGGCTCGTGAGCCCCGCAACCTAGAATATAAAACTAAAATACTAAGAGATAGGCCTCAACTCAAGGATCTTGTGGGGTAATAATGAGCTCAAAGGGACCACAAATAGATCCTCAAACAGCCAAGAAAGGTTATGTAAATAAGGAAATAGTTCAAGAATTACTATGTGAAAAAAAGCCATAAAACGAACCTGAAAACGAAAAATAGACGGCCACACGAAGGTCGCCCCCTACTCCCCCTTTATGCCCCGAATGATATACTAGAAATAGACAAATAATTTGACCAAGGAAAACATATATCTATAGAGGGAAATATATATTTTCATGGGAAAATGGTGGGGAACTAGTATTGATAGGACTAGGCACAAGACATTGGCAACGCGGCCAGGCCACCCGATCATGACCTGTGGATCGGCTATGCCTTTGTGAACAAGACCGGTCCTCTCTGGTCACACAAAAGACTATTGGACTTATCATGGGCAACACATGCAGAAAGGCCTTATCACGACCATTGGACTACAAGGGTCGAATCCTATGATATTCTTATGACTTTTACCTGCTTTATGTTTTTTGGATCTTTTCCTGAATAAATCTAACACTATCACTTGTATCGTGAATCCATTCAGAACTCTAGGGTGGGGTCTCCCTACCACATATCCAACTAATGGGAAATCTTCAATTCCTTCCATACAAGGCCTCATACGGTTCCATCTGAATGTTGAAGTGAAAACAATTATTATATGTGATCTCCTCAAAATCAAATTATCTATCCCAACTAGCTTGAAAATCAAAGGCACAAGCCCACAACATGTCCCGAAGAACCTTAATAGTCCTAGAGGACTATTCATCGGTCTTAGGATTGAAAGTTGTACTCAAACCAGATACCTCTAAACTATACTTGAAAACCAAGATGCAAATTGAGTGCATCTTTCTGAAATTTTGGAAACTGGTACTTCATAAAGCCTAACCACTTCTTCAGCATACAACTTAGATAAGGCTTCAACTCCGAAGATAAATGTGTTGACTGAAAATTATCTGACTTGCTCAGTCAATCCATGGTGACCTAAATACAATCATGAACATTAGATATGCAAGGAATGCCTCAAATAAAATCCATAGTTATTTGCTCCTACTTCAACTAAGGAATAACAAGTCACTGCATCTCATAACTAGGTCTCCAGTTCACAAACTTCATCTGCTGAAAATTCATACACCAAGATAAAAATGATGCTATATCTCTTCTCAGGACCCATCACCAATAGTGCTGACATAATTCATGATATATCCTAGCAATACCCAAGTTAGAAATGAGATTCATAAAATAAAGAATTAATCAAATTTGTAGCCCTAGGAACAACAAGAAGACTATGGATCAATCACATATCATCCGAATCAATTGTAGCACCACTTAAGATGCCCCTCAAAGTAAAATATCAAACTTCAACCAAATGTGCATCCTTATACTAGCACTGCTTAATTTGATCAAATGCAGCATACCTAGCTTCAATATGTGAAAAACCCCTCTATGGAGATGAAATATCCAATACAACCATCCTATAGGCCAAGGACTGGATGTCCTAAGCCAACAATCTCTTTGAAACTTAGAAAGAAGCAAGGCTACTCATAATCACCACCTTCTGGATCAAATCAACTACAACTACATTATCAAAGCAACTACCACTACATTAACTTTGCCCGGGTGATAAAGAATACTCAAGTAATATTCCATTAGGAGATAACCCATCTCCATTGCCTTAGGTTATGCTCCTTCTGGCTCATAATGTATTGAAATTTGTGGTTGTCCATGTAAATCTCATAATGAATGCCATATAGATAATATCTGCATAACATAAGGACAAAAACTACCATGGCCAACTCCAACTCATGGGTAGGGTAGTTTCATTCATGATCCTTTATCTACCTCAAATAATGTCACGACCCGATTTCTCGAAGTCATGATGGCACCTACTATCCCACCAGCAGGAGAACCAAACCCTGTAGTCCGTAGCCGAAGCGGAGGACTACTGAAATTCAT
>JBDJHY010198536.1:0-11671 GCA_039654485.1 Withania somnifera | reverse complement strand
TGTTTAATGCATACACATTTCACAAACCAATTAATAACTTAAACTGGTCTAGGACTGCTAATCGAAATCTATATTATGGTTTTTGAGCCCTAGTAGCGAGGTATAACCTCTCCTAGCCCACCACAGTCTCGAGCCATGAGTGACGTACTAAAGGTGCCACAACTACCCATAGGATGCCCATTAAGGGCCAAGAACACACCCATATAGGGAGATATACGGAGCTGCCATAGCTTATACAAGAACCACTCAATCCTAGGCTCGCACCGAGCTAGGGTACAATATCATCAAACAGGGATGCTAACCACCCAACAAAGCCACACCCGTCTAGGTATAATATCATGACATAAGGCATCTAATCCTCTAGCATAGTCCTCTCCAACTAAATATGGCCCAGGGGGCCATATGCCCTAATCACACATAATATCTCAAGTAGAATGCAGAATAATCATCCCACCTAGATCATCTCTAAAGCCACCAACCTAAATCGAGGAATAGCTGCTAAAGATCTAATTTTTATTATAATCCCCTCCCTAACCTTACTATGGTCCAGCGTCGTTGTATAACAGTATGCATTGAAGGTTCTACTCCTCTCCCAACCATACTACAGTCCAGAGTTATCGTGAGATATTACTGGTAGGGAAAAATATCCCCAGGGTAAGCAGTTTGCTACAAGCTAGCTAAATGGGCCATAGGATGGAAAAATAAGCATATCGGGGGCCGACTAGTCATCCCGGCCTTAATATGGAAATTTACCATACATATACAGTACTAATACCCATTCTGAAGAAACTATACTATAGCCTACCTAGATTTTGGTGGTTTCCTTGAAAAGCATGCCCAATTATCTAAAAGTCACGTACGCAGCTCGGAATTATTCAAGGCTAGAAAAAACATAACCCACATGTCAATACGAGTAAAGCAAGGCCCATATTTCTGTATAAATTATGAGATTAAAATTTGAACTAAAATTAGGTTGTAGACCTAATCAGATCGAAAAAAGGAAATATTTATACCAACACATTAAGCATCACTCATACATTATATGATACAAAATAGGGCTCAGTTTAAGGGTAGAAATGGAAGATATAAGTCTGGAAAGTTTATCTAATATAGAAAATGAAGAATTATCCAGCATAAATCATAGAACCACCATGATGAGTTTCTATGGATTAGAACTTGACTAAATACTTTCAAAAGCCCCTAATTCACACCTAAAACTCAAGAGAACTACTAAAATTTAAGGAAAATGAAGAAAATGTGTGAAGAAGACAACTTTTATAAAAGAACTGACTTGCCGATAAATTGGTTATTTTGGCTAATTTATCGGTCCATTAGCCGATTTATCAATGAATTAGCTGATTTATTAGTCCTTTGGAAATAAATCGATTTGTCAAACCAATCCCCTGATAGATTTTGGAATATTTTCAAAACGCATACGGAATGGAAATGGAGTTCAATTCTAACACTTCATATATGAAGTCTTTATGTAGTCGATATTCCAAACTCAATGAAAGAGATGAAAACTATATTGAGGAGTATGTAGACTAAGTAAGTCCCACAAAAATCCCTAGTTTTATAGGAATTAAGCCATAAAAACTACCAGGGATACAACATATCGAGCCTAGTAAGTCAAAATGACTTGGGGTAGTTAAAAGAATGTTCTAAGAATAAGAGAATCGCAGGAACACAAAAAAAAAATCTTGAGGTCGCTATAATATCCCCCATAACAAAAACTTTCATCTGTAAAAGTTAAAGAAAAGAGGGGGTACCTAGAGAGTCAAACAAATAAGGGTGTTGGGCTCACATATCCCTCTCTGTCTCCCAGGTAGCCTTATTGAAAATAGGGTGAGTCCAACAAACCCTCACAACTAGAATATCTCTGGACCTGGGCCATCTTACATCTTTATCAACAATGGACTCGGGCTGCTCAATATAAGTCAATCGATCATCCAGCTAAACTGAATAAGAATAGAGTACATGGGAGGGATCCAAAACATAACAGTGAAGCATAGAAACATGAAACACTAGATGAACAATGGATAACTCAATCATTAGGGATAACCTTTAAGAAACTTTTACAATCTTCTCTATAACCTCATTTGGCCCGATAAACATAGGGATAATCTTGCCTCTCCAACCAAAATCTCATAACTCCATTAATAGGCGAATACCATAAGAATACCATGTCCCTGACACAGAACTCTAGAGGTCAAGTCTACGATCTACATAACTCTTTTATCAACTCTACATTGTATGTATTGTGTCCTGAATAACCAGAACTCTATTTATGGAATCTTGAATTAAGTCATAAGACTGAGGAAAAATCTCAACACTATTGTACCAACCGATCGACGATCTGAACTGCCTAATGTATAATTCCTCAAATGATGCAATTTGGATACTGTCATGCTAGCTGTCGTTATAAGAGAACTCCTCCAAATCCAAGTATTAGATCCCATCTACCCCCAAAATCAAAAACACAAGCCCAAAGCATATCCTCGGGTACCTAAATAATCTACTCAGACTATCCATTTGTCTGCCGGTGAAAGGTTGTATTCAGAGCTACCAAGGTACCCATATCACGATGTACTATCCTCTAGAATTGTAAAGTGAAATGTGTACCCCAGTTATATATGCATGAAACTGGCATCTCATACAGGCGAAAAACCTCTCTATCATACAAGGTTGCAAGCCTCTCGGCACCCCAAAAAGATGAAGTCGGTAAAAAGTGAGCAGATTTGGTAAATCAATCCAAAATAACCCAATACAGTCATGACCCATAGAGGTATAAGGGATTCCTGAAACAAAGTCGATGGTAATGCTTTCCCATTTCTACTCAAGGATAGGAAGTCGCTACCACACACCCCCAGGTCTACAATGCTTGAACTTCAACTGCTGACAGTTCAAGCATCAGGAAATGAACCCGATAACATCTGATCTCAAATAATGCCACCAATAGTGCTGTCTCAAATCTCTACATATCTTCACAATGCCCCGATGTATGGAGTACCTAGTACAGTAGGCCTTACGAAGAATAGTCCTAATCAAACTATCCACTCTAGCAACATAGATACTACTGCCTATTGATAATACCTCGTCAAAGTCTACTGATGGACCGACATAATCACCCTTCAGAACTAACTCTCGAATATAAACTAAGGATTTGTCCTCATACTGTCGCTAATAGATCTAATCGAACAGAGTAGGTCTAGTATCAACATGAGCAAGGACCCTTCTCGGATTAGATATGTCCAGTTGAGCCAAATGGTTAGCCAGCTACTGAATGTCCAAGGCTAACAACTTCTTTAAAGCTGAGATAAAACCAAAACTACCCATACTAGCTGTCTTTTGTCTTAAGGCATCTGCAACAACATTCGTGCTACCTAGATGGTATAAAATGTTGATGTCATAGACCTCTAAGAGATTAATCCATCTTCTCTATTTGAGATTAAGCTCCCTCTGGCTCATAATATACTGCAAACTATGACGATCAATAAAAATCTCACAAAGAACACCGTAGAGGTAATGTCTCCAAATCTTGAGCGCGAAGACTACTGCCACTAACTCCAAATGATAGGTAGGGTATTTTCACTTTAACTGATGTGAAACATATATAATGACTCTACTCTGATGTATCAACACGTATCCCAAACCAATACTGGACACATCACAAAAAATTATTTATGGATGGCCCTCAACTGGAGGTATAAATACGAGTGCTGAAGTGAACAACTCTTTGAGCCTCAGAAAGCTAGAGTTACAATCCTCATACCATAGAAAGGGAACATCTTTCCGGGTTAATCTATTCATAAGAGATGCTATAGCTAAAAATCCCTACACTAACCGTTTGTAATATCCTTCTAACTCAATAAAACTAAGTACCTTAGAGGGGCTAGTAGATCGAGGACAATCACGTACAGTTGAAACCTTCGCTTGATTAACATTGATACCAGCTAGAGACACAACATGCCCTAAGAATGCAATAGAATCTAGCCAAAAATCACACTTTGAGAACCTTGCATAAAGGTTCTCAGTCCTCAAAGTCTGGATTACAACTCTCAAATGCTCCTTATATTATTATTGTCTCCAAGAATAAACCAGAATAGCATCAATAAACACAATCACGAAATAAATTAAGGTACGGTCAGAAAACCCTAGTCATAAGATCCATAAATATAGGTAGAGCATTAGTCATCCAAAACAACATAACCAAGAACTCATATTGTCCATACTGAGTTCGAAAAAACATCTTTGGGATGTCTCTAGACTGAATCATCAACTGGTGATAACCCGATCGCAAGTCAATCTTTGAGAACACTACGGCACCATGAAACTAATCCAAAAGGTCATCAATCCATGGAAAGGGATACTTATTCTTAATGGTAGCTTATTCATCTTTTTATAATCAATACACTTGGGCATAGTTTCGTCCTTCTTTTTCACAAATAATATCGGAGCGCCCAGGGTGAAACACTAGGGCAGACAAGGCCTTTGCAAAGAAAATCCTAAAGCTGAACACTGAGCTCCTAAAGCTCTTCTAGATCAATGCGATAAGGTGTGATAGAAATAGTCTAGTTCCCGTCTCAACCTCTATAGCAAAATCGAAAACACGCTTAGATTGGAGGCTAAGAAACTTATCAAGGAAAACAGCAAGGAATTATCTAATGGAATAGACTCATGGGAAGGAGGATCAACACTAACATTATGATCATAAGATAAGTACGCATTACAATCCTGGTCTAAAGATCTACCGGTCTATAATTTGGTACCACTGGCACCGGAGGGTGGGCAATATCCCCTGCCATACTAACAGAGACACATTGGGCACAAATAAGGTCATGGTCTTGGAAAACAATCTAAGACCGCATGATAAAGGGATAACCAATACATGCCAACAATCACATCAAATTCAACCATGTCCAATCCACAAAATCATCCTTAGTGTACAACCCCTATACATTCATAACACATGCTTGGTGAATTCGATTATGATAATAGGCTGACCTGTCAGAGTAGTTGTACTCACTGACACCAAAAATGGCTCACATATAACACCCAAATAGGGTGCCAGGTACATGGAAACATAGGAAAATATAGAACCAAGGTCAAACAGTACCAAGGCTGGCTAGTGACAAATAAATAACATACTCATAACTACTACATCAAAAACTTTTATTCTAGATCTATTAGGTATGGCATAAAACTAACGGTGCCCAGTGACTTGATAACCTCCTTCTCTATTCCCACCTCTTCGCCTCTGGCCCCCATCATGACCGCCTTGGGTCACTGCCCGACCAGTCTAGCTGGTGGAAATACTGTGTGTAGGGGCTCAGCGGTCTGCGTTGCTGTTAAATGGTAGGGGAAATAGACAATCTCTGACATAGTGTTCCATCTCAACACACTCAAAACACCCACAATACTTACCTCAACTGGAAGTGTCAATTGGACTAACCCGGCCACCACAACCCTGAGCCCTAGTAAATGCACCCCTAGCGGGCTGGCTACTCTAGACGCCATTGGTTGATGGTAGGGAGGCTTCAAATAGTCTATTAGATTGCCCTTGATACCCCTTTTTGGGTTCTTTTGAGGTGCACGTCTATCACACCATTCTCAAGAAGATCGAGATGTACTAAAATTTCCCTGGCGGCACTGCCTCTTGTCACCGCCCCCTTGGTCCAAGTGACGATGCCTCTTGATGATACAAAACCTCTAAGTACAAATTGGAAATAAAATTTTAATGTCAAGGTATCTCCAAAAGCACAAGGAGATTAGCCCAATACTAAAAAGAAGCAGGAAAAAGCTGGATACCAAGCTCACCCTAAATCTTTGAAAGAAAAAAGGTCTGCACGAACTGCGGTCTATGAATCATTGTCAGGCAGCTCTACTCGAATCTGGACATAGGAAACTGTAGCATGATTGCAGGCTACTGAAGCAACCAGTACCCAGTAGGCTTCAAGGGCCCACTAGGAACATGTCAATAATAAAAGAAGTAAATAATAAAAGACAATAAATAGGTCACATAAGCAAACAGTATATCATGGAAGCTAGCTACTCATATAGGAATCAAGTAACAAGTAGAACATGTTATCGCTATCTTATAACATAACAGGATTTCAGGAATTGAAGAAAGACATACCCGAAATCCTTGCAACAATATATGTGAACAATGATAATAAATAAAAGAGTCAAGTAGAAGATAGGAAAAGAGTATGGAAGGTATACCGGTAACCTTAAATAAGATAGGAAAGATTGATATGATGACACAACGCACAACAACCTACGTAATCAAAACTATTCAATAAGCAGTAATATCAATGGAATAGGAGTAACAATAATAAAATTAAACATATAACACTATGAAGCCCCCCATAAGGAGTGCATCATAGATAGTAAACACGCTCACCCATTGGCCTCCCATATAACTAGGGGTACACTAAAGAAAATAAGTGCAGAAAGTAAATACACACCATGAAATAACCAATCCAGTGTATGTTTCTCCTCTGATAGTCGCAATCCTAGCATGAAGAACCAATGAAGGCCAATCGCAGTTCCCATATTTCTCTCCTCCAACCTATACCCCTCCTTTATGTTTCCTAGCACAGAGACAATTTCCATAGAGGTACACCCACTACGTAGAAGCTCTAACATCATTATAGTATCACATCCTATACCATAAGCCTCAAAGTTATCAAATTTTACATCCAATGTCTCTCTCTCTCTCTCTATATATATATATATATATATATTAATAATCTTAGTAAGTCATAGTATCGGCAAGTCATAGCATACCACACCTTAATCTCATGTATCTCCAAAATCCTCAAGGGAATGGAACAAAATAATCCTCCAAACCAGTATATATAATTTTATCAAAAAGTTATAGTCACAATCGTACAACGACAGACTAAAGTGACTGCGGCTATTCACACTATCAAATGAAGTCGGTCATAAGTCCCAGCATTAATTAGTCAAATGATATTTTCGAAGCCAGGGTATAAAGCTTGCGCTAAAATAAGTATAAATAGCAGTACCGGGTGCTTGGTACACCGTCGAATCTAAAACAACTAAAAGGTTCTTTAACTTATATTATTATTAAAATATTCCTAATTATGATGTCATTTTCATTATTATTACTAAATATTCATTTCTAGCCTTCACAGCTCAATAATCATATGGTGATATTGGCTAAACCCTATGCACTCTTAATAGAGCCTATGGCCCAACCTCTCGTATTGTATGCACAACATCTCAGCAAGAATACAAATACATTAAAATGACAAACCACCTATGCCCTGCATCTAGCGCATAAACATAATCACTATGTAATAACCCTGTGGTTAGAACTAGTAGTTGAGATTATGCTAAGAAATTCAAGGCATTAATCCTCGTCTAATGGTTTATGTTGTAGCAAGAGTAATCATCTTGAGTTACTACGATAAGGAAAATGCACTCTTTTACATCCCTAACCCGGTGTAAAAGAGATTTGTCCAGGATTAAAGGTTGAAAAACATTTAGATGAATAGTGTTGACTTTATATATAGCTTTGTATTTAGGAAAGATTGCAAAACCATACAAGATTGCAATCTATAGTTTTGTTAGACCCTGGTGAACATAAACCTAGATTAACAAAAACACTTGAATTATTCTATAATCACAAGAAATAGAAATGAATAGTTTCATCTACATAATCCCCCTTTTACTTTATGTTTATTCCTAGAAAGAAACACTAACTGACTAACCACTACTACTAGGCGTACATCCGAGACCATATTCCCTATGGGATCGACCCCAACCTAGTTGGGTTCTATATTTGACCAACGATCTCTTATACTTAAGTGAGAGGTGTAATTTAAGCATTATCAAATTTTGGCACCGTTTCTAGGGAATAAGGCTATCTATGAAGTCACGTATAGTGACTGATAGTTATTTTTATTTCTAGTTTTCATTTTTCCTCTTGTTTTTATCTACTGCAGAAAGAAGGTAGTGCATGCAAAGTACTTGTATTTTAGGAGTACCTCTATAGACATTTGATCTAGAAATATCCAGAACATTCTCAATAATGAATAGGCCAAAAAATATAGCTCTACCTGATCCTGAACAGATCCTTGTTGATTCATAATGAGGAGAAAATCATCCAGATATACCCCATAGACACAAACCTATGAGGATTAATGAGGTGTATATGTACGACGATGAAACTGACATCAATAAGTATGGTGCTAATGGGGCAATCAATATACCCTTGTTGGCGTAAGAAGCAAATTCAATATCACCAGCACCATGATACAATTATTGACCATGAAGGGTCTATTCTGAGGGGTTGCTGGCGAAGACCCAAATCTACACTTGAATAATTTCATAGCCATCTACAAGTCTTATAACATGCCTGGAGTGAGCCGGAATGTTATCAGACTGAGGCTTTTTCCACTATCACTAAGTGGAGAAGCTAAGATATTTCTTGATGATCTGCCTCCTAATTCCATATAAAACTGGGGGGAGCTAAAAGAGACTTTCCTGGAAAGGTTCTTTCCTCCTTCTAAGATGCTAGTGTTGAGGGATAAGATAACCAACTTCAGGAAAAATCCTGACGAAGCCGTACGTGAGGTCTAGTTATGGTTTATTAAAAAGATTAAGTAATATCCCACATATGGGCTGGAAGAAAACTATTTGAAGGAGAAGTTTTATTGTGCTCTGTATGCTCTTCAAAATTGGCTGTGGACTGAATTAATAGAGGGTTCTATAAGCCATGCACTTATGCTCAGGTGTCCCAAGAGTTGGACACAGTAACGAGAAATACTAAGGGAATGTTGTGGTGTCAAGAATGATGGTATATCAATGGAACAATGCTGAAAGAGGAAGAAAGAGACCAGGCCCACTTTAAGACACGAATTGATTTGATAACTAAAAAAACTATTCGGCGGTGGTTATAGGAAAGTCAAAGTTGTCACGTCCTATGAAAAAAGATCATGTATCGGGAATGATTCTGACTCAGATGGGGAGGCCAAGAAGCTATAGAACTAGGGGGATTCTAACAGGGAACCTAATATCGAAATTAAAATCGAGGCTATTTCAATGAAAAAAAAGACTAATAAGATAGAGATCTAAGTGGTTGGAGAAATGGAGAGGTGTTCAATAAGAACAGGAGCGGAGTGCATATGCCACCATTACAAAGAGAGAGGGAGGTGAACACCTCTAGAATAGAAAATATGTTGGGAAAAGTGCTAAATAAGTTGGATTCATATGAAGAAAGCCAACAATCAATCAATTCAAAGGTTTAAAATATTGTTCAGATGGTTGACTCTCATTCGTCCTTAATCAAGCACGTGGAGTTTTAATTAGGGCAACGATGCACATTACTAAACCAGAGAAAGGTTGGAATGTTTCCCAGTGATACTGTGCATATCCTAACAAGGACAAAGTCTAAGAACATTGATAAAACCATCATTTCATGACTTTAAATCAAGCATTATTAAGAGGCAACCCAAATTTCCATCTCTTTTATTTTCTTTTCTTTTTATTTTTAGTTAATTATTGATTTTTTATTTAATGTTTTAGGATTAGTCTTCGAGTGCTAGAAATCCAAGTGTGTTAGCATATGAGGTGACGGAGTTACAGGATGGATAAACCAGCAAGACGAAGATTGAAAGAATTACCTAAGTCAGGACGTGCCTGGTCTAACTATCTTACTAGGAGACACTGGATAGATAATCCAAAAATAAAAGGCCCATATAGATTGTCTGTCACCAAAAAAACTGCTCGACACATCATCCCTATTCTATTTTAACTAAAATTGGGTTGGGCCTCTTAATAAAAGGATCCTACCTGACCCACGATTTAGGGTATAAACTCACGATCAAGTTGTCCTATTTCTATTTCAAGATTTTTGTATACCCCTTCAAATGTGCAGTTCTCTTCCACACTAACATGCTTATCTACCCATATCCTCCAATCATAAATCCCAGTGTAAAACCCCCATAATTTGTGCACATTATCCATCATCCCCTGCTAGGATCAAAAAAGTGATAATCTAGGGTTGCTTTTTGGCATTGATTTTGTTGAAGTTGAACTGGTAAGAAAATATTTTAATTTCTATTTTTGTAAATTTTAATTATTTATTTATGAACTTAAGTTGATGGATAAATTCTAAGAACCTTATGTTTGCATTCCTTTATCATATAGCATGAGCCGTGGGATTATTGTTAAATTATTGTGTGGGGGTGGATCTAGGTAATATAAGTTTAAAATTGAAATGTATGATTTCTTTGAAATAGTTTTGAACTGGTATGGAGTAATAAGTGGTAGTGAAAGTTGACCTCGTATAGTTGGGTAACAAGAAGGTGGAGGAAAAGGCAAATCGTTTCCTCAAGGACGAAACACCTACTCCCATCGCCTAGTCAAAAGTACAATGGATGAAATAATTGAATTTCATGGATAATGAATGACACTTCGGACGAGTCATCTACACTGAGACGTATTGCCTTATGTTTCATCTAAAAATAAATGCTAGAGGGGATGAACCATCTTATAGAAAATGGAATGCCTACTCTCTCCATCTGTACCTATTTATTTTGACTTTGTTACCTATAGTGTTTCACCAAATTGTTTACTAACATTTGATATCCAACAAATTTTACATGGCACCCAAGCTCCATAAATAAGAGGCATAGGCTAACGTAGTGGTATCACCCGAGGGCTTAGGGACGAATATGATAGCCCTACATAAAGCGTGATCAGACAACAGACTAGGCAGACCCATACTCCCACTACGCCCTCAAGACCTGTACCTGTGTTGACATCCTCGTCTAATGAAATGTTGAATAATAAGTCAAGGGGTTCTTCCAAAGCCAAAAATAGCAATAACAGTAGCAGTGGAAAAATTTCCAACTCCATACTAGTCGCAGCTCTGATGCTCACTTCTAGGGAGAAATATACCAAGTCATTAAAAGTAAGAATCCAAAATTTTGAGATAACTCTCGATGGGTAGTGCCTGGTTCTGATAAAAAAAATTCCTAGGGGGATGATCACTAATGTCAAATGGCAATATTAGAGGAGCATCATAGAATAGGTTCGGATTGTGACGGATCACTTGCCCAACTACCAGAGATCAAAAGGGTCTTCTAGGCCTACCAATTGGGGTGGATGAATAAAATACCTAGCCAATATTATTCGACTATAGTTCGCAAGTTCTATGCAAACTATAAGGCCAAATTGCTATGGGTGACTCCCAAGGGCCAGAAACCTTCAGAGTTAGGGGTCTTAGGTAGTGTTATGGTTCGACGAGTAAATGTTGACATCTCTGACTAGACGACAAATCAGATTTTATTTTGTGCTAACTATGTGGCTCCAGCAGAGCAACTAGATTATGTTTACCATTATGACAATATAAAGACCTAAAAGGAATGCTTTGCACAGGTATTGACTAATATAGAGCTGGCATGGTTGAGCAACCCATACCTGCCAATCCAGACTGTTTCTATGAGTTTCATTACAAAGTTCTGGTGGGCGGTAGCTAGAATGAGGATCAAGCCAACACGGGGCTAATAAATTGAATGATGAGGATATAGTATTGGTAGCCTTCTTAGTGTCCGAATATAAACTAAACTTTGGCCTCTTGATCGCCAAAGAGTTGTAGATGCTCTCTACACATGAAGGTATGGCCTACACTTATCCT
>JBDJHY010198525.1:0-11671 GCA_039654485.1 Withania somnifera | reverse complement strand
ATTATTGTGAGGAACCTATTACACTTCTGTTTTATTGTTATTGCTTTAACTGAGTGATATGAGTAGAGCTATGCATGGTCCAAGTGGTTCTTTCGAGGCTTCTAGGAAAACTTAGTGGTTAAGGATGCATGTCATGCCTAGGGGGTGGGCTCTAGGGCGTGACAAGCTTGGTATCAGAGCACTAGGTTCATAGATTTCTAGATAAAGTCTATAAGCCAGCGTTATGTAGAATATCATTTTAGGTGTAACTACAACAAATCTACGATTGGGAGGATACATAATGTTTATGAAAATTTCCCTTTATTAATGTTTTTTTTTTCAGGCCTTAGAGTTTAACTTTGAGATACTTCCTCTTTATGGCTTGTGCTTTATGCATTTTAGATCATGCCTCCATGACAATCAGCTTGCTAGGCTAGGAATAGGAAGCAGCTAAACCAGGATCCACTAGCTCTATAGCCACAGAAGAGACAAAAACATATTACCACCACAGATTTACACAACATGATGCATATGATAGCTCAGGCCAGTAGCCAGTTCAAGTTCTCGTGGTTCAACCAGTTGCTCTTGATGCTGTGTTGTGGGGGTGAGAGGGTTCGTGATAATGAGTCCTCTGGAGTTTCATGGTTCAAGAACTGTGGATGATTTGGAGAACTCTATTGATAAGTTTTGTCGAACTTGTGATATGATGAGAGTTCTTGATATTGATAGCTTTGACATGGTAACTTATTAGCTAAAGATGTTACCAGATCTTTGTGTGATTTATTAAGGAAGAACTGGGGAGTAGGAGTTGTTCCACCATCTTGAGAAGACTTTGAGACTGCATTTATGGGATGATTCTTTTCGAGAGAGAAGAGCAAGAGAGGGTTTGTGTGTTTCTAATTTTAGAGCATGGCTCCATGTCTGTGACTAAGTATAGCATGAAATTCATTAATTTATCAAGGTATAATCCAGATATAATTGTTGATTGCATACCATGATGTATATGTTTGTTCCTGGTCTTTCTCCTTAATTAGTCCAGGTAGGGAGAAAAGTAAAGTTGAGTACTAATATGGACATTGGTAGACTGATGGTGCATCTGGAGATGATAGATAAGGATAAGTCCAAGTATAAAGAGAGACAACATATTAAGAAGGCTAAGACTAGTCATTCTCAAGCTATTCATCCTAAGTCCAATTAGTTCGATAGCAGCAGCAATAGAAGGGTTTTAGGAGATCGGTACATTTATCATTCAGGCCTTCAAAAAAATTAGTAGAGCAACTCAACTCAGTAGAGTGGTGCTCCGATATGTGCTAAGTGTGGTAAGCATCATTGGGGACAGTGTAAGGTTGGGTCCAATGGATGTTTGGGGTGTGGGTAGATTTGTCACAATGTTTGGGATTTCCCTTTGAAGAATTGTTATTCTTATGGGTTGTAGGGGTAAAAGAAGCTATATTATCCCACGGTTTGTCAGGGTGGTGCCAGACCATAGGCTACTACTCCACCAGAAGATCTAGTAGCACATTAACATCCACATGGTGCTACTACTTCTAAGGGTGGAGGCCAGTGCCAAAACTGTTTGTATACTTTAGGTTCTAGTTAGGATTAAGATCAGTTAGCTTATATGGTGATAGGTATGTTGAGAGTTTATGAGGCGGATATTTATGCATTATTATACACTGGAGCAACTCAATCTTTTGGTGTAAATTTTGATGTTTTATATGAGTCATTATCTGTTTATACACCTATTATCAATCATGTTCTAGATGATAGCATCTACTGTAGTTGTTCCATTTCTATTCTAGGGATGGTTGTTCCTATTGATTTGCATGAGTTAGATATGGTATACTTTGATATTATTCTGGGCAAGGATTAGCTCCATTCATGTTATGTTGTTAACTGTAGGACTAGAGTTGTCCACTTCCAATTCCTTAACGTCCCTGTCCTTGAGTGGGAGGGTAGCAACACTATTCCTAAGGTAGGTTTATATACTATCTATAGGATACAAAGATGATTTATAAAAGGTGTCTTTATTATTTGGTTCAAGTTTAATTCTTGATATCCATTCTGTTTCTTTGGTTTGAGAGTTTCATTATGTATTTCCCGAGGACTTACCTAGAGTCCCTCCTGATAGAGAGATAGACTTTGGTATAGATCTTATTCCATGAACTCAGCCTATTTTTATTCTTCCATATAGTTTGGCACCAACTGTTATTAAAGAATTGAACTACCAGTTAGCTAATCTTTTAAACAAGGGGTTTATCCATCTGAGTGTGTCTCCTTGGGGTGCTCCGGACTTGTTTTGGCATAAGAAAGATAGTTTCCTCCGTATGTGCATTAATTACCGTTAGCTAAATAAAGTCACAATCAAGAATAAGTATCCCATTCTAAGGACTAATGACTTGGTTGATTAGCTGCAAGTTGTTAGCCATTTTTCTAAGACTGATCTTTGTTCTAGTTATCATTAGCTAAAGCTTAGATAGTCAGATACTCCAAAAATAGAGTTTGATACTCGTTATGGCCATTTTAAATTTTTGGTCATGTATTTCAATTTGAATAATTCTCCCTCACTTTCATGGACTGCATAAACAAGGTTTTTAGGACTAATTGGACCTGTTTGTGATTATCTTCAATGATGACATTCTAGTTTATTCCATAAGGGAGAAGGATCATGCAGAACACCTTCAAGTTGTTCTTCATACCCTTAGAGAACATCAACTTTATGCTAAGTTTTCTAAGTTTGAGGTTTGGTCTCATCCAATCACCTTCCTTGGTCATATCATTTCTAGCGAGGGTATTCAGGTAGATTTTTAAAAGATTGATTATGTCCTTCTTGGTCTAGACCTATCTCTCCATAATATATCTGTACCTTTCTGGGTCTATTTGGGTATTGTCATAGATATTTAAGGATTTATCTTGAGTTTCTGCTTCCTTGACCAATTTGACTCACAAGAAAGTGAAGTTTGAGTGGTCTGATGCTTGTGAGAGGAGTTTTCATGAGTTGAAGGCTAGGTTAACATCTGCTCTAGTGTTGACTTTACCTGATGAGTTTGATGGATTTTTTGTGTGTTGTGTTGCTTCGATGGTTGGTTTGGGTTGTGTTATGATGTAACAGGGTAAGGCTGTAGCTTAATAATTCTATACATATTTAGGCTCATGAGAGGAATTATCCTACCCATGATCTTGAGATTGGAGTTGTGGTTTTTGCTTTGAAGTTCTGGAGGAACTACTTGTATGAAGTGCATTTAGATGTCTTTATCGATCATAAGAGTTTGCATCATGTGGTTGATCAGAAGGATTTGAATCTTCAATAGAGGATATATCTTGAGTTGTTTAAGGATTATGACATAATTGTGATGCATCATCCAGGCAAGGGCAATATAGTGGTTAATGCGTTTAGCAGGTTGTCTTTGGGGATTTTGTTTCATATTGATAAGGATAAGAGGAATTTAGCTAGAGAGGTGCATAGGCTTTCACACCTTGGTGTTAGAGTCATTAATGCAAATGATGGTGGTATGTTTACTTAAAATGCTTTCGAGTCATCTCTTGTTATTGAGGTGAAGGAGAAGACATAGAGTGATCTAATTCTGGTTAAGGTGAAAGATGCAGTCCAAAAGCATAAGGTGTGGGTTTTCTCCAATGATGGGAATGGGATTCTTCATTATCAAGATCACCTATATGTTCCAATAGTTGATGGTTTGAAGGAGAGGATTAGGTTAGAGTCTCATAGTTCCCGGTATTCCGTTCATTCTGGAGCTACTAAGATGTATAGAGAATTGAGGGAAGTTTATTGATGGGAAGGTATGAAGAAGGACATAGAGGATTTTATGGATAAGTCTCCTAATTGTCAGTAGTTGAAGGTAGAGCACCAGAGACCAGCAAGTGAGATATAGTAGTTTGAGATTTCGATGTGGAAGTGGGAGCTGATTAATATGGATTTTATCACTGATTTACCTATAGCCTAGAGGTATTATTCCATGTCGGTTAAACTAGACCAAATGACCAAGTATGTGGGTTGATAATCTTCCTCTTTTATTGAGTTTTCATACAACAACAACTATCATTTGAGTACTCAGATGGATCCATTTGAGGCATTGTATAAGAGACAATGTACATCTTCGATTATTTGGATCGTGGTTGGTGAGGTAGCTATGGTAGGTCCAGAGTTTGTTCTTGATTCAATAAAAAAAGTTTAGACTATTTGATAGAGGTTGAGGACAACTCAAAGTAGGAAGAAGTCCTATACAGATGTGAAGAGGAGAGAGATAGAGTTTAATATTGGTGATTGGGTATTTCTGAAGGTGTCGCCTATGAAGTGAGTCATGAGATTTGACAAAAATGGAAAGTTAAATCTGAGGTTTATTGGGCCTTATCAGATTGTGAAAAGGGAAGACAAGTTTTCCTATTTATTAGTTATTCCATTAGAGTTAGCAGCGGTTCACCCTATGTTTTATCTCTTTATTAAGGAAATGCACGAGTGATCCATATTATATAGTGCTAATCGAGGATATCAGAATTTATGATAGCTTGACCTATTAGGAGGTCCTTGTGTATATTATTTATAGACAGATTCATAGGTTGAGGAACAAAGAGATAGTGTCAGTTATGGTTCTATGGAGGAACCAACAGTTGAGGAAGCTACATGGGAGTCATAGGCCGATATGGAGATACCTTCATTTTTTCCCTATAGTTCCATTCCTTCTTGAGGTAATAACCTCTCAATTTATCTTATGACCTCTCTAGTTCATGATCATGTAGCATTGCATGAGTCCATTGAGTGTATTCATGCATGAGTTGAGTATAGTATTGATGTTGAGTTAAGGTTACTAGTCTCGATTTGTGCATCTCTATGCTATTTGACTAGTTTTGAGACCGAGGTCAATTTCTGTATTTTTCATGTTATCATTTGAGTTAGTGTCATATTCAGAGTTTGTTTGACTAAATAAAGTCATTAGATTTCATAGTTATGTCTGTTTTAGCCAGTTAGTCAGTTTCAGCAGTTGAGTTTCCACTATTCTATTATAGCCTTCATTTGAGGGTGAATGATTACAAAGGGGAGATAATGTAATACCTTTAATATTTTTCCTTAGTGATAATATCCTAAAATAAGTGTGGTATGAGTCCTTTAAGTGATTGGAGTTCATAAACAACTTATAATACAAAGTTGAGTTCAAGGCTCTTTTAAAAAAGCATAGTTTTGATTTTACGTTGTGCTTGGGTCAACTTTAAACAACCATATATTTTGATCTATAATTATTTAGGTGAACCACGAACTATCAAAGAAAGGTATTTGATTCTAGTTTAAAACACAATAAACTGCTTGTCATTTTGATTTTGGAGTAAACCGTTATGGACATTTTATCAAAGATTGTCTAGCTGTGAAATGTTCCAAGATGCATAGTATGGCTCCTAGTTTCCCACAATACAATTTGTTGTGTGCCATAGTAAGAATCGTGGTTGGAATCGTACTACATGATCGTCAGCTCCTCTTTTTTATTTAAAGGCACCATGAGAAAAACCACTACCATACTCTTCCGTAGTACAACCCATACTGTCAAATCGTGATATTAGAGTCGAAAAATCAAAGTTTCTATACCTCTTGTACAAGACTTACCACAAGCTATGGAGTGGAGGACCATGACTCGTGGTCTTCAATCATGTTATGGTATTCCTTTCCATTGAACTTCAGGACTCAGTTAAGTGCCAATTCACGAGTCATAAAGTGTTTTCGGGAAACTTTCTAGTTCGGTTAATAAAGGAATTTTAGGAATTTCCTTTGACTTTTTAGGCTAAAACCATGACATTAAATACCCTAAACACTTGATTTAGATAAATCAAATCAAGCTAGGGTTTTCTTCCAACTTTTCCAAAGAGACAAGAACTGGGGGTTTAAAAAGGCACTCTATTTTAGCAGCTCAATAGTTGATTTTTCTTCATCAAGTTGCTTCTAATAAGGTATGAGAGATTTAAAAAAGGACTTCTTTCATAATTGTGACCAGAAAACCCTTTCCTAAGTAAGGTTTTGAAGAAGTAATATCATGCTAGGCTTCGCGTTTACTCTATAAACTATTATTCCCTGAGATGATTTAGTTGATGCTTTTGAGTTAGAATTATGAAGTTTTCATGATGATTATTTAATTATAAAGTCTTCATGAGTTAGTATATTTTCATGATTGAAGTAAAAGAATGAAAGAATCTTAAAGGTAAGAATTCATTATTGTTCTCAAGGTTTATTCTTAAAACTTATTGACCATTGAAGGGTCATAATTACTTTGCTTACTACATGATTTGAAGTGTGAACTTGAAGCATGTCTAAATTAACTATTTTAGATAATTGATCTTAATTGAGGAACTAAATGATTTTATTGCTTAATTAATGAGTTGTGAAGTGAGAAGTTAATGAAGAGTCTAGTTTGACGATATTTACCTATTTTGTCTAAATTAAAAGTGTAACCAGAAGATTCCGAGAAGGTCAAGTGGTTTATTAGAGAACGTTCATTAGTCGATAAGATGAAAAAGCAAGTTAATTTATGACTCCCTAGCACACACAAGTGTACATGTTCATACAAGTAATACGATAGCTTTTTTGAGCCGGATGTCGAACCCACAGGGACTTGGAATTATGAATTAGAATTTCCAAATGATTCTATGTAAAATCTTAATCTATAATGCAACGTAAGTGAATATGATAGGAGTGTGAAATTTCTTTATTTCTAATGTAAATATTAACATGTAAAATAAATAGATAGTGAAATAACTCAAAAAGATAAATATAAAAGGATGTCCTAGGGTTATGGAAATTACATACATGAGAGTATAGTCTTAATCTTCACAAAGGTACTTTTTATTTGATTGTTGATTTAGCGGTTGAAATTACGACGAGGGATTTATAGTCCTCTAGTATCTATTTATGCAAGCACACAACTACTCCAATTGGCATGTGTTATATGACTTTTATAAACGCATTATCCTTTCTTCCCTATTCAACCAAGTGAAGCACTAAATACACTATCATGTCTTAGTTACTCATTAGGTTGTTAATTTCAAATTAAGGTCATCAACCTACATACGATCGTTATGTACCTATTTCACTCACAAGAATATTGAATTCAAGAAATCTTGCGAGATATGAGTTGCCTCTAATGGTGGCACCTATTAGAAACACATTAATTACAAGGCGTAAGAAGAATCAATGTAAGAACAAGTACTACTTTATATCAAATTAAAACCATACACGGTGTGTTAACCATAACCCTAGAATAAGGGAAGTTAGCTGCTAAAGCTCATATTCAATTCGAGATATGAAGTAAAGATCATTACAATCCAAGAATTGAAATAAAGAGATGACCCTAGATCGCCTTTTATCTTCTTGCTTGTGTCTTCAATTCTCCGAACTGTTGCCTTTATTTTCCAAAACCGAAAATCAGAACTCCCCTTTAGAAAACATTTCCCAATGCTTATATAGACAATTAGTGAAAAGACCAAACTACCCTTAATTAATCCTGCCTTGAACAGGATTTCAGTCTGTGGAACAAAGGGGATCACAAAGTGATCCCTATTGTGATAGGGCACCCATCACGTCGTGATCCCTATGGTGATAGGGCTCACTTTGCTGCACTTTTGCCTGCTCTATCCGGCTTACTTTCGAGCTTGTTGTATCAGCCTCAAACTGCCCAATAACCTTGAAAAATGCTAATCACATAGGTTAGCAACACTTTACACGTATTTAACCAAAAGACACTCACAAATCATATATATATTCTCAAAACAAAGATAAACATAGGACTTAGGTAGCTCTACAATATGTAAAACAACCTAAGATCAGTGACCTAGGACAATACCCTCTCTTACCATAAAATGACATCTCTCTTAATTAAGAACCAGGTTAACTTGAATGCATTTTTCTGAGCATTGTTCAAATTAGTAGGTGGTCATTGAATATGTCACCTATTAAAGAAAAGTCATCCATTAAGACCTCAAAAGTGTCTTCCACCATACAGAGAGCATAGATATCATGTACCTTTGAAACATGGCTGAAGTATTACACAATCCAAAAGGCATATGTTTGAATGCAAACGTACAATAGGGGCACGTAAATGAGGTATTCTTCTGATCCTTTGTGGCTATGGAAATTTTTTTGTATCCATAGTAACCATCTAACAAGCAATACCAACCCTGTCCTGCAAGAAGATCAAGCATCTGATCCATAAGTGGCATTAGAAAGTGGTCTTTCAAAGTAGAAGCATTCAACTTCTTGTAGTGCATGCATATCCCCACAGTTTGAAATTTGTTGCTGGGGAATTCATAGAAAGAGACTAAAGAATTCTCATCCAAAAAAGTTCTCTAATCCGCTATTGGCTGCAGTGGAATTAACTTTTTTTTTCATTCTGCACCACATTCATGCCCCCGTCTTTGGTACATGCTGTACTGAACTTGCCTATTTCCTGTTTGCAATTAGGTAGACAACTCTGGCATCCAACCACTTAATAATTTCTTTCTTGAAAAATTCTTTCATAGGTTTGTTGGGTCTTCTTTAATTCTCCCTACTAGGAACATTGTCAGCTCTAGATCTATGCGATATAAGAAAATACCTAGTAGGATACCGATAAGATTTATGATAGTCCATCTGATGGCTTTTCTGAACTTTCTAAAAAGATGGAGTAACGATACAACTTGTTAGTCGACAAGATGTGCAAAAATTATGATTGAAAAAGAGTTTTTGACTCCCAAGAAAGCATATTGTAGGTGACCTAGGAGTGCTTTGAGTTCCAATATTAGGGCTCTTTAACTGATGGTCTCGCTGGTGGCATCGGTCTATTCTATATGTCTAAGTCAAGTTTTCTCGGCACATATGAATAATATCAAACTCCCTTCAATGCATTTACAGTTTATTCATACACATCCAAGCCCTCACCATCAAAATTTATCACCACCGCTGCCAATGGCTCAACAAACAACTTTGCATCAATTTGCGGCTCTCGTACATCATCCCTTTCAACCTTAGTAACATATAATACATTCATATCCCGTGGTTTCTTTATGTATTTACAAATGCTAAATGTTACTACCTCATTATTCAACCAAAAATTCATCTCATATCTGTCGACATCTACCAAAACACTTTTAGTTTCTAAGAATGGTCTACCTAAAATTATGGGCACTTCAAAGTCAGTATCCCAGTCTATAATAATAAAATTGATAGGAAAAATAAGGCTGTCCACTTTGATAAGTACATCAAACAATATTCCTTGACTAATTTGTCAGCCATTACAAGCTGCATTCTCGTCAATTTAGGGACTCCTGAGCCATACTATTTGTAGATTTATAATGGCATCAAGTTGATACGGGCACCTATATCACAAAGTGCTCGAGTAAAATAGAATGTTTCAATAGTTCATAAAATTATGAGAGCTCTCGAAACTTCTTTCTTTTGCACCAAAGATCTAGATGAAATATCCCCACAACGATGAATATTATCTTCAAGCTCAAACTGACTATTTTTTTCTTGGCTACCAGGTCTTTCATAAACTAAGTGAATGCTGGCATTTATTTAAGTGCCTAAACCAGTGGAACACTCACGAATAGTTGTTCTAACATAGTCATCATTTTCTAATAACTACCATCCTCAACTTTCCTCTTTATTTTTAAGGGAACAAGGGCAGTGGCGTCGATATCTTGGTCATCTTGTTTGGTTATTCCTGACTCAATTCAGTCACAGATTTACTCCCCTCGTGAAGTCCCTCCTTGTTGACAATGCCTTGCTGTTTTTTGTAGTTATAGCCACGCAATGGTCACTGTTCTTCAAAGTATATGTTATGTTACTAGCCTGTTGCTGGTTCAAAGAGGTGGATATCTACCCATCTAGAATTCTAGTTATTTTATTGACATGGAATGTGATTCGACCATCTGATCGATATTAGATATCCTCCTATTCATTTCCTTTAAGATTTCACTTGATAATTCTGCCTTCTAGAGAACTTTAGGAAACATCTCTTCCATCCTTGAAGTACCATCCTCTGTCTCATAATGCCCTGCTGGTGAATATGCACCGCTCCTTTTTTTATTATATGTGTTTTTATTCCTCTAATTTTTCTGCCCCTTTACGATAATCTCTTTTTTTAGGAAGTATTCTCTATTAGCATTCCGGCATTGGGTTACCTTCTGGAACCCCCACTAATTTTGCAAATACCTTGCTTTCTCCCAGAGCCTAACTCATTACCATCATATGACCCTTTTTTATAGGTAACAATAACTTGCACTTTTTTGTAACCTCCACCTAATAATTGCTTAGATGTCAAGTCTATTTGTATTTTTAGGTGAGCCATATCCTGGTCTCGCTCCTCATCTCTTCGGTGTTGCTCCATCAACATAGTATCAGTCATTGCACACCAGACATATCCGACCCCCTTATTTGCCAGCTCTGATTATTATTGGTCACTTTATCATGCTCATGCGACACTTGGTCATAAGTCCTCGACATATAAGATCCTTCATTTATACTGTCTGCAGCCAACTTTGGAGGTGCAATGAGAGCTCTGTAGAATGTTTTCTTCAAACAATAATCTCGTAACCATGTATTGGACACTGTTTTATCCTCTTATTAAACCTCAACCAAACCTCATGCAGAGCTTCATCGTTTCAAGGCTGAAGTTGGTAATTTCATCCTTGTATACTAGCATTTTTAGGGAAGAAAAAAACATTATAGGAAAGTCTCTTTCAGGTCTCCCAAATAATCTATAGAGTCTGAAGGCAAGTCATCTAGCCACATTGTGGCCTTCCACACAATGACAATGGAAATAGCCTCAATCAAATAGTGTTTTGACTGTCGGCAGGTTGTAAGATTTGCAGATGGAAGTGAAGTTATTTAGGTGGAGGATAGTGCTGGTGATGTTGAACTTGCTGGCCGGTGCTAGAGAAGGTAAAATGATTGCTCCTATTGCATTGGATCCATTGAGGTCCGCATCATCATCATCATCATCATACACCTTGTTGTTCCTCACTGGTTGAGGTTTAGAAGGTGAACCTAGATGGTTTCCTCATGGAGGCTCATTTAGCAGTTGTTCAGATTCAAGTAGTGGTGTTTGTTCATCCTTCTCAGTGTTCGCGTGATTCAGGATCAAATGGCAATAATAGGATACTTGAGCCTTAAGTATTTGGCATACACTACCTGCACCCTATAGCAGACAAAAACAAATACAAGTCAAAACTAAAAATAAGACTAACTATTACATATTACACTTGGCTTAAGCTGACAACTGAATTCCCTAGAAATGCTGCCAAAATCTGATAATTTAAATTACACCTCTAAATGAAACATAAAAGGTCATAGTTCAATTATAGAACATAACAAGTTTGGGTTCGACCCTATAGGGAATATTGTTTCAAGTTCAAGCTGTTTTATTATATTTAATTACGTAGTCAATTATTTCTAAAGGACATAAAAGTAAATAAAGGGGATTATTTGTTAAAATAGTAACTCTTAGCAATCCAGTACAAATATCGGTTAATGTATGTTGTAATGGATTCCAAGTGATGATAAAAACCTAGCATTATGGTACCAGGCTTCCAACAAATCTTTGGATTATAAACAGTAATGGTCTCACAATCTTTCTTAAGGGCAGAGTTATTTATAGTAACAGTGTTATTTATCTACGTGTTTTTCAACCTATAATCCTAAATAAATCTCTTTTATACC
>JBDJHY010198514.1:0-11671 GCA_039654485.1 Withania somnifera | reverse complement strand
ACGGACCTCACTTTGGCAGGTTTGGGAGCTTAATCAACACAGGGATATATGTTTGGCCTCTATCCTTGTGTTAGATGGATGTTGGTTATAAAACCTCACATATTTGTTATTTTGCTCACCAGTCAACTTGGTCAGTTCCGTGTTAGTCAGGTTAGAAGATTTAGAAAAGATAGTGTTAAGGGTATAAGAACTAAAAGAAAAATTTTACTTTATCATTTCTTATTTATATATGTATTGATTTTTTGAATCAACATGCGTCAATCGAGGTATGTGTCATATATTCATGCATTGCATAACAAATTTCTCAGTATTGATATATCCTATTACACTAACCTCGATTCAAATGTACTGATCGTATGATTTCTTGTGTTGCATGGATTTTATTCATGTAGGTTCAAGAAATTTCCAGATGTCTGTGGTTGACTTGGACCCTCACTCCTAGATGAGAAAAAATAGAGTGGTGAGTTCCCACATGAAGAAAGAGGGAGTCTTATATATTCCATTTGATTTAGAGTTTAGACCTAGAATTATTATTATTATTTAGTTTTTGGCTAGCAAAGGGCATTGTCCTAGCTTATTTCAAGAACTTAGCTTGTTAGTGGTTTTTGGACATAAGTTGTGTTATACTATGATGTTTAATTTTCATTATTATTCAACTATTTATTTATTGATTGAGTTGTGAGGTACACTTAGTTGTGTATGTTATATAATATGCATTCTACTATGATTGAGTTATAGAGATAGGAATGGGCCGAGTAGTTCTTCCGAAGCCTCTAGGGCGACTTAGTGGCTATGGGTGTTCGTTATGACCTAGGGTGAGCTTGGGGTATTAGGTAAAATATCAGTTACAGGTGTGACTATTCACATATTTTATCAGGAGGCTAAAATAACATTTAGGAAAAGTTTCCTTTTATTGTTATCTATTTTGTGCTATGGTGTTTAACTCCAAGATATACTCTCTCTATTTCTCTTTGACTAATGATTTATGCATTTCAGATCATCCCTCCATAATGATCATGTTGCCAAGCTAACAGAAACCTGAAGAATTAGGCTCCATTAGTTCCAGAGCCACAACAGCTGCCTGCAGACATTACAATTGCAGAGTTAAGCAAAATGATGGCTCAGACAGTGATGGACCATGATTAGCATCCGATTCAGGTCCCTTTAGTTCATAGTGTTTATCTTGATATAAGGGTTGTGAGGGTAAGGGAGTTCTTGAGGTTGACTCCCTCAGAGTTCTTTTGTTCAAAAGTTGATAAGGACTCAGATAAATTTATAGAGGAGGTTAAGAGGATTTATGAGATGATGAGGGTGTTGGAGATAGACAAGATAGAATTAACTGCGTATATGCCAAAAGCTATTTCTAGGTCTTGGTATGATCTATGGAAGAAGAATAGAGTCGTATATAGTTTATGAGTATGGAGTAGGCCTGCATGGTAGTGTCAGATTATGATATGAAGTTCACCAAGCTCTCTAGGTATTATCTAGAGATGACTGCATACATGCACAACCGAATGAATATATTTGTGTCAAGCATTTCTTATGTATTTGATCTAGTTAGGAGGCCATCTATGCTAACTAGTGATATAGAGATCGGAGAGTAATAAGAATAAGAGGGATAAAACTAGCCAATGTGAGTTCAGTCAGACCAAGTCAGCTTGGAATCAGAGGCAACAACAACAGAAGATTTCTAGGGGACCATCCCCTTCTTCTTTTAGTGCCCCTAATCAAGTTTTATGAAACCTTAGAATTGTAAGCAAACTCAGACAACTTTTTAGGGTAGTGTGGTATGAACCATCTTGGTTAATTCATACAAAGGAAGGATGGGTGTTATGGATGTTGTCAGGCAGGTCATACTCTGAAGTATTTCCCATCTAAGGGGAGTTTTAGGTATCGTAATAAGTTCACCAGATTAGGGAGTTTCCCGTTGCCTCTTAGGAAGGTGGAGGTGGTATAGAAGCAACACCAACATTTTGTCCATCTCAGCAGTGCTTTATTACTAGTACAGGTGGTGATTAGACCCAGAACTGGTTATATGCTTTGGGTTCCAGAAAAGATCAAGAGTGTTACTCAGATATGGTAAAAGGTATGTTGGATGTACATGGTGATAGTTTTTATGCATTGTTAGACTACAGAGCCAACTTAGCCTTTGTTTCCCCTTTCTCTACTAGGTAGTTTGGTGTTGATCCTATGATTTTATCTGAGTCCTTTTTTGTGTTAAATCCTAGAGGGGACTCCATAGTAGTTGAGAAACTCTATCGAAATTGTCTAGTAACTATCTTGGGGGATGGTAGTTCCAATTAATATACGTGAGTTAGACATAATAGACTTTGATGTTATTCTAGGCATGGAGAGGATCCATTCATTCCATGCTATCATTAAATGTATAATTGGAGTCTTCCATTTCAATTTTCCTGATAGGTCAATCCTCAAGTAGTAAGGGATTTAATCGGTTCCTAATGGTAGGTTCATCTCTTACCTTAAATCTAGATGGATGATTTCTAAGGATTGTATCTATCATCTAGTATGAGTTCAGGACTCTTAAGTCAGAGGCTCCAGATATTCATTCAATTTTAGTTTTCAGGGAGTTTATAGAAGTATTTCATGAGGATTTACTAGGATTTCTCCTGACAGGGAGATAGACTTCAGTGTAGGCCTCATTCCAGGCACTCAGCCTATTCTATTCCTCCTTATAGAATTAAACAACTAAGATTAGGGCTCTGAAAGATAAGTTACAAGACCTTCGACACAAAGAGTTTATTCGCCCTGGGGTTCTCCCTCTAGTGCCCCTATTTTGTTCATATGTATGAAAGATGGTTCCCTCCATATGTGCATAGATTACCATCAGCTGAATAAGGTCACAATCAAGAACAATTATCCCATTCCTAGAATAGATGACTTGTTCGATCATCTACAGGGTGTTAGTCATTTCTCCACAATTAACCTTCATTCTAGTTACCATCAAATTAAGTTCAGAGAGTCAAACATTCCAAATATACCTTTTCATTCCCTTAGGGCCATTTCAAGTTCTTGGTAATGTCCTTCAGTTTGACTAATGCTTCTGCAACTTTCATGGACCTGATGAACATGGTTGTTAAGCTATACATGGACCTGTTTGTGATAGTGTTTATTGATGGCTTTTTGGTTTATTCCATAAGCGAGGAGAAGAATACAAGCCATCTCAAAATTATTTCTCTAACTCTCAGGGAAAGTTAACATTATGCTAAATTTTATAAATGTGAGTTTTGGATACATTCAGTTGATTTCCTTGGTCATATGATTATGGTCGAGGGTATTCACGTAGATTCCCAAAAGATAGACTCAGTCAAAAATATGCCTAGACTAACCTCTCCTTCAAATATTTATAGCTTTCTTGGTCTAGATGGGTATTACTGTAGGTTTTTCTAGGGATTCTCTTCCATAGATGCTCTTTTGACTTGTTTGACTCAGAAAAATATAAATTTGAGTGGTCAGATGCTTTTCTTGTGAAAATTAGATTGACTTTAGCTTCGATGTTGACTTTTCCTTATGGTTCATAGGGTTTTATAGTTTATTGGGATGCCTCCAGGTTGGTTTGGGTTATGTGTTTATGCAGCATGGTGAAATGGTGGGCTTTGCTTCTACAAACTGAAAAACTTATGGGAAAAATTATCCCACCCATAATCTTGAGTTGGTGGTTGTAGTCTTTGCCTTGAAGTTACGGAGAAGCTACTTGTATGGGGTTCATGTAGATGTTTTAACTGATTAGAAAAGTTCACAACAAGTGTTTGAGCAGAAAGATTTAAAGGTGGTTTGAGTTGCTAAAAGATTATCACATGATAATTATGTACTATCAGGGAAATGCTAATATAGTGGATGATGCTCTTAGCAGGATTTCCTTGGGTAGTTGGTCCCATGTTAATAAGGATAAGAGGGATTTGGCATGAGAGGTGCATATGCTTTTACACTCTGGGGTTATATTGATTGATGCTTATGATGGTAGTGTGCTTATCCATAAAGCTTCTGAATCATCTTTTGTGGTTGAGATAAAGAGTAAAAAAAATAGTGATCAGGCCTTGGTTAAGTTTAACATTTCAAACTTGAAGCATAGATACCAATATTTCTCACTAGGGGATATGGTGTTCTCCACTATGAGGGTCGTCTATGCATTATGGAAGTTGATGGGTTGAGAGATATGATTTTTTAAGAGACTCATGGTTCCAAGTATTCTTTCCATACTAGAGCCATTAAGATGTATAAAACTTTAAAAAAGATGTATTGGTGGGAAGGTATGAAGAGGAACATAGTGGAGTTTGTGGCTAAGTATCCAAATTGTAAGCAAGTTAAGGTAAAGCACCGGAGGAAAACAGGTAAAATGTAGAAATTTGAGATTTTGACATGGAAGTGAGGGGGTGATAAATATGGATTCTGTCACCGTTTTACCATTTTTGAACAAAAAACATGATTCCTTATGGGTTATAGAAGATCGGATGACTAAGTTTAGTTACTTCCTACTTCTTTACACCAGTTACCTAATAGATAAGTATGGAAGGATTGAATTGCGAAAGATTGTTCGTATACGTGGGGTATCTCTGACTACTATCTCAGACCGTGGCATATAATTTATATCTCACTTTTGGAGGTCATTTTAGAGAGGTTTGGGCTTTTAAGCTCATCTAAGTAAATCATTTCATTCGCAAATAGATTGTCAGGATTGGAGGAACATTCAGAAACTAGAGGATATTTTGAGGGTGTGTGCAGTTGAAATCAAGGGTAGTTAGATTGAATGCTTACCTTTGATTGAGTTTTCATATAAGAATTGTCATCACATCGGGGTCCAACTGGCCCCGTTTGAGGCATTATATGGGAAGAGGTGTAAATCTCCTAATAGATAGTTCGACATGGGTGAGGTAGCCATAGTTGGGCTAGAAACTGGTCACAAGGATGCAAAGAAATTTCATATTATCCCGATTAAAGATAGCTCATAGAAGATAGAAATCTTACACAGATACAAAAACAAGAGAGATAGAGTTTGAGATAGGTGATTGGGTATTCCTAAAGAAATCACCAATGAAGGGTGTAATGAGATTTTGACAAAAAGTTATATTGTACTTTATCAGATTAGAAGGAGAGTAGGAAATATGGGAAATGAGTTAGATCTTCCGCTAGAGTTAGAAGCAGTTCATGATATCTTTCATGTTTCCTTGCTCAGAAAATGCTTAAGTGATCCATCCTTAGTTGTGCCAATTAATAGTTTATAATTGAGGATAGCTTGACCTATGAGGACAGTCCTATTCATATTTTAGACAGGCAGGTTTAAAATTTGATAAACAAAGAGATTACTTCAGTTAAGGTTTCTTAAAAGAACCATTCAGTTGAAGGGCTACCTAGGAGGTAGAGGTTGACATGATAAGTAGAAATCCTCACTTTTTTCCTTCTAGTTCCACTTCATTATGAGGTAATATCCTTTCTATCTAGCTTTTCCCTTTTTTGTTTCATGATCATGTAGCATGTAACATGTAGTTGTAGAATTACATGAGTCCTTGTGTGACTACTTGCGCATTTTTTAATGGTTCATGGTAGTCATGGTAAGTTGTAGTAGTATGGATGTTGATCAGATGAGTTAGTAACATGTTTAGAGTTAGTTTGACTAACATAAGTCATGGGATATCATGTGCATGTCATGTTTAGTTAGTTACTCAATTTCAGTAGTATAGTTCCTTCGATTCTAATTGTAGCCTTCATTCGAAGATGAATGATAAAAAGAGGGAGATATTGTAAAACTTTGAAACTTGTGCTAAGGGTTCATGGGCTAAACTAAGTGTGTATGTGGAAATTCATCATAATTTATCTCTATTAGGTTTCCATGGACCATCTTACAATCCTTAGAGTGCTTTTGCGACTCGTGGATGGCCTTCGTAGTGTGATACAGAGACTTAGGAGTTTCTCAAAAAATATATCCCTATTTATTGTTCAAGATGACGGACCGTAGGACCCTTTACGTACCTTCATATGAACTGCATAACATTCCCCCAAAATTTTCCAATATTTCCAAGAGTAGCAAGGTTTAAAGGGTCTTTACGTACCGTGGAACCGATTTACGATCCGTAAGGAGTAGTGATAAACTAGTAGCTCTATTTTAAATCCAGTTCTCTTAGGGACTTTTTATACTCTTCCCACTCATTAAACCCATGATCCTATGTAATTTTAAATTTTTAGGGTAGATATCAATACCCAAAAACCTATTTCTCATTCATCATTCATAAAAGTTAGATCAATCGAAGTTCTCCCAACGTTTTCTCTCAAGAAAAAAAACCTAGGGTTTTAACAAGGGATTCTTTTTATGTAATTTCTCCATAAATACTCCATAAATACTCTTCAAATCAGGTATGTGAGAACTCAGTAAGTTCCTTCCAAGTCGGGTGCCTAACTATTCGGTTTTTCAATAAGAAATAGAGAATTTAGTGTGAATCTAATAAACTATATTCATGTAATTAGTTCATGTATTTCATATACTCTTGTGCATGCTCATAACTATGTGTATATGTTCATATTAGAATCATAGTACATTGTAAGTGTGAAGTTGGTTTAATTTATGTCTTCGGTCCTTTATGTGAAGTTTAAATTCTTGGTCACTCATGTTTTGGGAAATTTTCTATTATTTAAGGCATTGGTTCATAGTATGGTCAATTATTAATTATAACTTAAGGGTTTTCTTTTAGAGCCTAATATAGGTCATGATATTGACTGAAAGAAGATTAAACATGATAATCATACAACAATATGATAGGGATAGACAAATTATGTACAAACATAGTCAGATATGTTTAGTTCATAGTCAGTTTTGGGATTAGTATTAGCACTGAGAAGATTTGAGTGTCTTAGACCTTATCCAATATCTTTTGTATCCAAATACTTGTAATATCATGACCCACAATGACATTTATAATGTAGTCTTAGTGGATATACTAGAAGTCAAGGTATCACTACGAGTCTAATGGTATAAATTATACTAAGTTCTAGACTGTGCCTTAAATTGAGCCTAGAATGGGCCTACAGATCTGCCTTTCAAAAAAAAAAAAAAACTTTTCCATGGGTTCTCAATGTTGCAAGGAACCCATGCTCCAAAACTGAGCACAATTCGAGTGTGATAACGTGATCAAAATACCCCAGGTAGATTTGACTACAAAAAGTTCAACGATGCAATCTTAGTGGATTTTCACGTCAAAATTTGATGAGTTAACTATAATATACAGAAAAATATTTTCAAGGAATGAAGAATTATGCAATAATATGTGAGTTATGTTATGAGTTCGTCCATTTCACCACTTGGGGCCATTAATGGAGGAAACAAGAAATTTCAACAAATAGAACAAAGAAGAAAGTTACCAAATTGCGTGGATATCGAAGGGTAACACTTGGAGACCTTTATTAACCTTGGTTTGATTTTTGGAAGAAATTTTGGCAGAGAAATAGAGTAAAAACATAAAGGGTTTTCTGAATAATAAATTGAAGGTTGTGCAAGGATTTTATTAAACTGCTAGGTACTTTCTTCATTGCGATCGCGTCATAAAGAGTCGCGATCGCATACAAAACTTTTTCTTGGCATCGCGATCGCATGTAGGGGCTACATGATCACGTAGAGTAGCTAGGGGAAATGATAGTGATCATGTAAAGTTACTTTATGATCATGAAGTGTAACAAGAGAGCTAAATCTTGATTGGGTGAATATGCTTCGTGATCTGAATAGGAAATCACCTACACTAGTTTCAGGTTCAGACAACAGAAACCAAAGGAAAGAAATGTTTTTAATCACCACTCAAAATGCACTTAGTGTCGAATTTATGCAAAAGAACTATCCACGCACACTCAAACTGAAATTCTGGAGACAATGGTGCATGAAATATTAGAATTCGAGGTTGTTTCAGGAAAATGTTGACCAAGTTAACCCTTAGGCTTAAAATCATAAATTCCCACCGATACCTTAAAAATACAACGACAAGTCTGAAAAATGAACTAACACTTCCACTAACCCAAAATCACCATTCTGGAGCTTATAGAAGCATTAGAATTTCGATCCGATACTCCGAACACAAAAATACCACTCAAGTTCCAAATTAGGCCTTAAACTTAACTAAAATCCACAAATGAGCACAATTTGCAAACGAGAACTCTGAAATATGAACTTAAGGTCAATCTTGACTTTATTAAGTGTTTCAGAGCTAATGAAACTATCAAAATTTAATTCAAAGCTCCGCTTAAAGGGAAGTTGACTTTAGTCAACGAGTACTTAGTTTTAGGCTTTACAACAGGCAATTTGAGATATTTCTCAACCGAACTGCCAGGGAATCAAACTACCGATCCCAAAAAGTCATAAATGACTTGAGGCAGCTACTGAAAAACTATAGAATGCAAAACATCCCGTATTTATTATAAATGACCATGAGGACCATTACAACATCTACTACTAAAAGGACTTTCGTCCTCGAAAGTCAGGTAAATGCAGAAAATAAATAGGATAAGAAGGTACCTAATGTCTCAAATAGTTATGGATACTGCTTCTGCATCTCACTCTCTATCTTCCAAGCAGCTTTCTCAATGGTCGTTGCCTCCATTGCACCATAACCACTGGAATCTCTCTAGATCTCAGATTCTTAACATCCTTAGCAAAAAATTTCATAGGATCTTCAACAAAAGATAAATTATCATCCAGTTGCACTGAATTCTCTCGAAGGATGTAAAACTCATCGAGAATATACCACCACAACATAGAATTCTGAATAAATGATAAAAAGCATAGAAGGTAAGGCCAACCAGTAGGCAACATCACCAACTCTCTCCAAAATCTCAAATGGTCTAATATACCTGGGATTAAGCTTGCCTCACCTACGAATCTCATCACACCGTACATAGGAGATACCTTCAGAAAGACTATCACCAACTTCAAATTCCAAGGAACGAATCCTACTATTAGCATTCTTCTGCCTACTCTGCTGCCCTCAATCTATCCTAAATTAAATGAACCAGATCAATAGAATCACGTACAAATCTGAAGACTGGACTCTAGCCTCAAAACTATCAAACCACCCAATAAGCGACCTACACCTCCTACTGTGCAACACCTCAAAAGGTTTCATTTTAATGTTAGAGCGATAGCTATTATTATAAGCAAACTCTGCCAATGGTAGATGCTGATCCCAAGCACCACCAAAGTCTATCACACAAGCCCTCAACATATCCTCCAACACATGAATAGTCTGCTCTGACTGGCCGTTGGTGTTTAGATGAAATGTAGTACTCAAATGAACCTCAGTATCCAAGTCTTGTTGAACAGATCTCCAAAACTACAATGTAATTTGGGTGCCTCTGTTAGAAATGATAGATACAGGAACACCATTCAACTGAACCACCTCGCTTATGTAGATTTGAAGCAGACGCTCAACATTATATGAGGAGTGAATAGGAATGAAGTGCGTTGACTTGTTCAATCTGTCAACAATGACCCAAATAGTATCATAACCTCTGCTAGTCTAAGGCAACCCAAAAACAAAGCCATAGTCACCGCTCCCACTTCCAAGCCGGAATAGGGAGTCTTTACATCAAACCACTTGGTTGATGATACTCATAATTAACCTGCTAATAGTTCGAACACTTAGACACATACTCAGCAATATCCCTATTCATCCCACTCTACCAATACAACTGTCGCAAATCATGGTACATCTTGGCTGTACCGCGATGAATAAAATACCTAGAGTTGTAATCCTCACGCAATATCAACTGCACCAATTCACCAACATGAGGTACGTGAATGCAACCATCATATCAAAGTGCCCTATCTGAATCAATAAAAGAGTTGATGGCCTCTCTAGATAATACCTAATCAGCCGAACTTCCACTGTCGAATCTGATCTAATTAGGAAGATTTTGCCTCCACAGACGCTAACACTCTCCTGGGGTCTGATAGAGAAAGTCTAACCAATAGATTATCCAATGAATGAACCTCCACCACCAATAAAATCTCTGAAACTGACAAGGCTACTAGGCTACCCATTCTCACTGCCTTTCGGCTTAAGGCATCCGCCACAACATTTGCCTAGCCCTGATAATAGAGGATGAAAATATCATAGTCTTTTAGCAACTTAGTCCACCTTCGCTTCCTAGAATTCAACTCCTTCTGGTTCATAATGTACTCAAGACTATGATGGTTAGTAAAGATCTCACACTGGGCTTCATACAAATAATGCCTTTAAATCATAAGTGCAAATACTACCGCTGGGAACTCCACGTCATAAGTGGGGTAGTTATGCTCATGGACCTTCAGCTGCCTCGAATCATTGTAATCACTCAACCCTGCTGTATCAGAACACAACCCAAACCAACAACAGAAGCATCACAATACAAGGAGAATCCTTGATCCTCCACTGGCAAAGTCAACACTGGCGCTAAAGTCAACAACTTCTTGAACTTCAAAAATCTCAACTCACAATCATCAGCTTACTGAAAGGCAACATACTTCCAAGTCAACTTAGTCAAAGGTGCCACAATTGAAGAGAACACCCCAACAAAGGGCCGATAGTATCTAGCTAAAGCAACAAAATTCTAAATCTTAGAAATAGATGTCGACCTCAGCTAATCTCAAACCACCTGAATCTTTGTTGAATCTCAGCCAAATACATGTCCCAGAAATGCAACAGATTCCAACAAAAACTCACACTTTGAGAACTTAGAATAAATTCTGTGTTCTCTCTATGTTTGAAAAATCATCCTCAAATACTGCTCATGATTGGACCTACTCTATGAATACACTAGGATGTCCTCAATAAAAACAATCACGAAAGAGTCAAAGTAGGGCTTAAGCACCCTATGCATTAAATCCATGAAAGCTGCTAGAGCATTAGTCAGACCAAAGGGTATAATCTGATATTCATAGTGGCCATATCGAGTCCTGAAAGTTGTCTTAGGAATATTTGCTTTCCGAATTTGTAACTGATAGTAACCGGGTCTCAAGCCAATCTTAGAGAACACCGCATCTCCCTGAAGATGATCAAATAGATCACTAATTCTTGGCATAGGAGATTTGTTCTTCACTGTGACTTTGCTTATCTCCCAATAATTAATGCATATTCTCATAGTACCATGTTTCTTCTTCACAAACAGAACTGGTGCACTCCAAGGTAAAATGCTGGAATGGACAAAACCCTTATGTAATAAATCTTGGAGATGAACCTTCAGCTCTCTCAATTGTGCATGATCCATACCATAAGAAGCAATAGAAATAGGCTTAGAGTCTAACTCTAAATCAATAGCAAAGTTAATATCTCTCTTTGGTGGTAGGCTTGGTAGTTCAATCGAAAATACATCAAGAAAGTCAGCAACAACAAAAAAGACTCATGAGTAGGAATATCGGCTGAATATCATGGAAATAAGCTAAATATGCCAAACATCCTCTCCCTACCAACCTCCTAGCCTGAAGGCAAGAAATAAATCATATCGATGTATGGCTATTATAACCCTTCCACATAATCAGAGATGAACTAGGTATAACTAAGGTAAATATCTTGATAATAATCCAAAACCGCATGGTGAGGGGACAAATAATCCATGCCTAGAATGACACCAGAATAAACCATGTCTAAAAGCATTAAGTCAACCCAAGTGTACAGTCCACTAATAGAAATCATACACAACT
>JBDJHY010198513.1:0-21277 GCA_039654485.1 Withania somnifera | reverse complement strand
TTCCACTTAACCTGTGGAGCACCAAGAATAAATAGTGTAACAGTATTGGCATGGAAATCTAAAACATAATGATAAGGAGCAAGACAATACATACCCAAAATGACATCTAAGTCCATGATATAAGGTACGATCATGTCTACCCAAGTCACATAACCTGATAAGACTACTAGACGATGTCGGTACTCCTGATCCACCACTAAGGACTCACCCCTAGGAGAAGAAATATAAAGAGGGGTGATCAATGCATCAGAAATCATGTCAAAACAAAAAATAAAATATATAGAAATATAAGCGTGAGTATACCCGGATGAAACAACACTGAAGCAGGCTTATAGAAAACTGGGATGGTACATACAAACAAAGCATTTGAAAACTCAGTATATGGCTTCCTGAGAAAAGTATAGCACTGAGTGCGCCTACCTATGGGATGAGATGGAGAGCGGACCTCTCCTCGGCTTACCTGTTATATACCCATTTCAGTTGGTGCACCTCTACCCATTTGGAAACTAACCCTACCTCTACCAAAAGGTGTGTGCACTCTAACTGGAGTATGAGAAGATTGAGGAGCCTTTTGGGACCCTAACTGCAGGTGCTGGGTATAGTACTTTCATATGTGATATAGATTCGCATAATTAAAGAATTTCATAGGAGCTGTAGTATGAGTTGATGAACCCTGAAAACTCGAATGTCCACCCCATACTAAAAAGCTCTGAAGAGACCCATATGAACCCTAAGCTGGACTGGAGGTGCTCGGAACTATCTGTCTAGTACCTGAGTCTTAATAGATGACTAAAAAGGAACTCAATGATGAGACTTTCCACTGTGCTAAAGGAACTCTACCTATATATAAGACACCAAAAAATTGACCATAAGTATGAGGCCTCTTTCCTCTACAGTTACCGGACGTACCCCTAATCAATTGCTCAAACCCTCTTGTTGCCTCAATTGTATTGTACATGGTAGCCCCTAGCATTTAAGAAGATACTAATACTAAAGTCTAAAGGTAAGAATTCAATCCTCTTATGATTTTTTCTATCTTCTACTTCTCATTAGGTAAGATAGCTAAAGCATGCTTGGATAGCTCATAAAAGTAGGATACATAGTTATCCTCGGTCATCCCTTCCTATCTCAAATCATGAAAATAATGAAATGATCTGTCTCTCACCATATGAGACACAAACCTATCTATCTAATCCTGTGCAAACATCTCCCAAGTCATAGGGCGTGATCCAACTGCTCTAGAGTTAAAGTAAGAATGCTACCTCTGGTTGGCTGGCCCTCAAAGCTGAAGAACTATATAGTATTAACCATGTGATTGTAAAATCCCCATACACAAGTAATGAGAAACTATAATGGGTCCTTTTTTTACAAACCATGAAACTGAGGTGGGTCCATTTTGTGGAGCCTCTTATACCTCAGTTGTTGATCATCAAACATCTCAGCAACGATCGTACCTGCATCTGGAATCTGATGCTTATGTACCCAGTTGCAATAGGTGGATGTCACTTGACCCATTACTATAGGCAAATGTCTCGATGGACCTGAATCATAGGTGGTTGGTCCATCTTCCTTGGAACTACTTGCTACTTGACCGACTCATGCAAAATTAGAATAACTCTCTATTATGGTTCTATGCCCCTGCCCTAGTCTAAGAACCCTATGGAGAATGACCCTGTGCCAAACACTAAAGTACCCAAAGCACCCTAAAAAAGTAGCACGTGGTAGTGAGGATTTTACATAGTTCAGATCTCTATCCTTATCTTTATCAACGTTGGGCTTAAGTGAAGCCACTCTAGATCTACCCCTAGCTAAGATTGCCTCTATAACTCTCCCTCGGGGTCCATCTCGGGCTTTCACTATGCCCCTTCCCAGGTAGCTGGTTTAGGCATATCCTCATTACCACTATTAATAACAAGTCTCACCCTCACTATCTATCCAATAAAACATGAAAAGACCTCGTACACACGAATCAACCACACTAGATAGAAGTGAAAGAATGATGAGATGTTTCCTAGTGTTATGTAGCCTCTCGATGATAAGAAACGGATGTCTCCGTACCAATATGAGATACTTTACAAAACTTGTATTATGTATAGTGAGAGCTACGAAGTTAAGGCTCTGATACAAACTTTTCATGCCCTAAGCGTGATGGTAGCTACCTTCCCAACTTGGTAAGTCAGTCTAACTCTCCATGTTAATCAAAACAAGGCACAGTAAATGGAGGAAATTAATAACTAAAGGTAAATAAGAGTAAATTTCATATAATAGAGTGGGAATCAACTACAATTCCCATTACCAGGTATCACCATACATGCAAATTCTAAGGATTTATACAAAGTTTGATAAATATTTCAAAGTTTTCAAAAACTCTAAGATAGAATGGAAATCTCAAGACTGCGGATGAACAACAACTACCTCTAGAATCTTGGAGAAGTAAAAGTTCAGAAGAAAGAGCTCATGACTGATCTTCTGTGGTCCTTGAACAAGAGTACAGAAGAAAAAACATGAGCACAAAAACATAGTATTCTAGTAGCGTCCTAGGCTAGCTAACTATAAAGAGAAAATCCAACTCTTTGTCCCCAACTGATCCTCTGTAATATTACAACATGTAATATAATTTATATACATTAGTCCGATAATATTTTATATAATGAATAGAAATATTAATTTTAGTTAATAAGGATAAAATATAATATAATTAGGTAGCGGTTAATTACTATGCAATGTCAACGATATAAGCAGGCACCAGTCAATTACACATTCATTCCTTCACACAATCACTTCTATATTTGAATAATTTCAAGTCAACAATTATCTTACAGTAAGCACGGGAATCTGACAAATCAAGGTTCCAAACCCATAATCATGGTCCCCCCCATTCCTTTATACAGGTAGTTTTATTATCAAGTATGTAATTGTATCCAACTTCTTGTATAATTTATTACTTCTCACAACATGGATATAATCAAATGACTCACAACACTTGTCAAGTATGTATACAATTCAACAATTTCAAGAAAATAGTCCATTTATTCCTTATTTAAGGTTAACATGGAAGATAACATTAATCCTTAAGTACCCATAATCACCCCAAGTCACAACAAAACTAAAAAGCAAAGTTAACACTTCATAGAAAGTCGTTACGCCTCAAGTTACCTTAAGTTTGGAAAAAATAGCAACTCAAGTGCCTTTTCCTTCTGTATGACGTCGAATAGAGTGGAATCTAGTCACCTATACAAGAAATATACACTAATCAACCACACAAAAAAATAATCAAGGTTTATGTAAAAATTAACCCCGGGCCCATAAAATCAAGATAGAATTTTGATCGTAAAATAATGTTACTCATTACTATGGGATGTTAAATATTAAGTTTCATTAAAAACCCATTCTATTCGTTGCAATAAATTCAAGTTTTAACAATTTTGGAGTTCAATATTTTACCCACTATTTTAGGCTTCAAAACCACAAACTTCCAATCAAAATCATGTTAAAATGATGATAAATTGATGAAATAATGATTAGGGAACTCACCAAAATGATAATCCTCAAAACCTTGGTTATATTGTGCCAATATAAGGTTTGGCACAAGTTTGCATTAGAAAAATGAGAAAAATCACAAACTTTTTGATTTATCACAACCCAGGCACCTTTGGCAATTGTGGGAGTAGGCCAGGATCGCGACCCTTTTCCCTCTTATTGAACTTAATGAATGTAGCATCTTGACCATGAACAAGACCCTTTTCAGATTCTACGCTTCCATAATCACAGGAGGAACATCACGATCACGATGTACCAAAAGATCCGCCTCCGCAAACATGGTTCCACCGCTGAGAATGCGGACGTCCCTAGGTGACAACCACAATAGTTGTTCATAGAAGCTAAGGCAAGGAAAAATTTAACTGTGAAGCCCCTCAAGATTAAATTGGATTCCTGCGACAATAAACTATAGATGAAACCTTACTATTTTTGACATTTCGGACTCAACGAAACCACCAAATCATTCATACGAGGTCTCCTTTGAACTAATACTCATTAAAGGTCAATTTTAAAGTAAAATAGCCAAAATACTTGTGGGGTTCACATAATATATAAAAGATGTCAGACTAAGACAAATTAAACCTAATGAATTCAAGGGAACTATCAGATTTATGATCCGAGCACTCTAAGACCAATTGTTGACCCAAGTTAACCAATTCATTTAAACTTCAACTTTTGGCCCATTTAAAAGCTCAAACTCACTATGGAAGGCCTAAAACAAGAAATGATATAGTTACTAGAAAAAACACGACACCACTGTGCTGATGGACTGATGGAATTCTTATTTTCAATATAAAGGCTCCAAAACTAAGAATTCTCAAACTTTTCTACCAAATCTCATCCTGCACTCGAACAACCAACAGAACCATAATTAGTTTGACATAACGAGGCTACGAGAAGGGAAAACAATTAAAATACTTAGGAAAAGCAAAAGTAACCTTTAGGGTCATTACATGTATACTTCTTTATCTAAAAGCACAATACTTATCATATTTATTCTTGTTTTTTAATAAAAAACATGTAGAAAATATCATAGAAGACTTGGTTCCGAGTCAGGAAAAGTTTTCAAACGATAATGCGACAAAAGAGAAAAATGAACAAGTTATGACATAATAAAGGAAATAATGTACAAAAGTAAGAGAATCTACAAATTTCATCAATAAAAAAAAAGCTAGTTTGGTCGTAATAAGCCAAGAATCAACCACAATAGACCATAACGTACCACAAGTAAATAAACGACACATGACCACATGACATACTTATAACAAGTCATGAATTGGTTATAAAAGGAGACATCGAGGTAAAGAAAGGGGGAGAAGAAAGTGTATAAAAGAAGCTTATGTTAAATTTCAGATAACTTTTCTTTTCCTTCTCTATTTAGCTAGTAATTTTTTCAACTTTAGGACACTATATTCTCTTTGTTTCTAATTCAAAATAAATGTTACTGTTGAAATTATTTTCATGTCTTTAAATAAATAGTGAATTTTTTTTTCGTGATAAGTTATTATTTTTTCTTAATTAAAGGAGAAAATATTTACATTAGTCGTACTAGATCGAGTATGGAGTAACTTTATTTTGTGTTGGAAAAATGACAAATATTGATATTTCTATATAATGGTAAGTATTATTCCTAAATTGGACGTGTGTGAGTCTTTGGATCAAATATTTTTTTTCTTTATATTTATATGTTATTCAATTTGTCAACTTTTATGTACTATGTAAACACGTTAACATATTAATAATTATGTAATTGAGAGAAGGAGGAGAATTGAAACTTTTAATTGGGATACTGATAGATTGTTAATATTAAATTAGTAACATCTATCATTTTAATGTTATAATTGATTTTACATGTAATTGTAATAAAAAGGGGATAATAGTGTAATAACCATTTACAATAAGTACGGTAACTGTCACGCCCTAAGGCAGCCCCTGGACGCAACATGGTGCTCAAGAGTCACTAATAGCCCTATGCTAACCTTTGATCATGCCATCTTTATAAATAATGAAATAAACTCTGCAGAAACAACAATGTACTATGTTAAGATTTATTAAGTAAATAATATAAATATATGAAAATTAATTTATGGATCCAAATGGGAAAATAATGTATAATAGAGTAACAATATGCTTGAAAACCTTCCAAACATCTGAGGAGCTACTGGACAAACCCCCAGTTAAAATCAACCTAAGACTGAAAGGGAATATAAAATGCAATGAGTCTAAAATCCAAAGTAAACCATATTTGAAAGATGAGGACTCACCGTAATACTATCTAGTACTCTGATCTACCGAATGCCTAATAGCTAATCACTAACTCTATATGATAAAATGTACATTGTAAAAGAGTGTAGTGTAAATCTTAGTCAATAATTTAATATCATAGTATGTAGGTAATTACATGGTAATAATAATATTAATAATAATGGCAGAAAGACACTGGGATGACATTGGAAGGCTGTGATCATGAAAACTGTCAAAAGACGACAAAGTATGCTCGAAAACTAAGCATAAAAGAATCATGCTTAAAATCAATTAAAGTACAATTGAAGATATAAATCAAAAAGAAAATAGATAAAGTGGTAGTTATACTAAACGTTGTTAAACTTGTAGAGATGCTGAAAACTGTGTAAATGTGAGATTTATATAAAATTCGTAAATAAGGTGACTCAATGTAATGACCCTCATGGTCATTTACTTTTCTTTTAGTTTCTTTCATGTTCCTTCAGTTTCACAAATCATTTATGACTTTCTAGGTCCGTTAGTTCTATTTCTAGGCAGTTCTATAGGTTGTTATCTTAGTTTTTCTATTTTGAATTACTTATCTTTAAAATAGTAAAACTTGAGAGTGAATTATCAGTAAACATGATCAAAATCAAATTCTGATGGTTCCATTAGCTCCAGAATGCTGACTTTGGTCTAGTTGTGCCTTTGGTTTATTTCTCAGGGTGTTCTTTTGATTCTAAGTGAAATTATGGAAATTCAGCTTAGTTGTAGTTCATTTTTGAGCCTAGATGGCTTTTGGTGATCAGAGTGTCAGATCAGAAATTTGATACTTTCGTTAGCTCCAGAATGATTATTTTGGGTTGGTTGTCTCATTGGTAATTTTTTGGAGTTGTCCAGTTTATTTTGATGGTTTGTGTGGAAAGTTAGAAATTTAGGCCTTTTTATTCAGTTTGGTTCAGTGGTTCTTTTCTCTTAAATAACCTCCGGTGGTTATTTTGTTGATTCCGTTGAGTCTATAATATGTTTTCATGCAAGATCCATATTTGGTTTGTAAATTAGACAAGTTCCCATTTTGGGCCTCCTTTGAAGTTCTACTAGTTGTTGTCAACTGTTCTAGACATATTTATCGGCTTTTTGACCAATAAATCATTTATCGATAAATTAGGGACCGATAAGTCTGTTAGGGGTCTAATAAATTTAGGACCGATATTTCGGTGTAGGGTTTAATAAATTGGTAGGTGTTGATAAATTGGTCATCTGTTAGGTCATGAAAAGTTGGCAGGTATTGATTTATCGATCCTCTTGACCGATAAATCAGTCGCCACTTTGTCTTTTTAAAGACCATCTTTAACTTTTCCAAATATTTCACATATATTTTCTCTTCTTTTTTCCGCTTCTTGTCTATTTCTTGAGCAATTTAGAGGGGAAATTATTTCCTATTGTTGGTGAAGTGTTAGGAAATAATTATTGACTCATTATTTTTGAAATTTGTAAGCTTTATTCCCTCCTTTTTCCTCCTTAATATTAGTTATGGGGTTTTAATGGTGAAATCCCATGTTTTGTTAATTGTAGTATAAGTTCTTAACTCTTAGATGGGATTGTTGTTGGTTGAGCTTAGTGCGGTGTGAAGAGCTTAATTCCTCATTTCTCGGGTACATTCTTGCTCAATTATTAGCATGATAAACCTTGCATGTTTTTCCTAAATTGTGCAAAATAATTCTTAGGCAAAGGACCTTTAATAAGTCTAATTGAGCTCAAATTAGAGTCAAAGGTTCCTTGAGTTGAAGCCTGCATGCCAATAATTTTAGTTTATTTAATCAGGCTGCGAGGCCCATAGGCCCATTTTGTGACGTAGATTGAACATTGAAATATGGGTGTTATTCTTTATATTTTTATCCCTGTATATGTAATTTGATAGTCTTGAGCGGATTCGAGCTTGGTCAGAGCTTTAAGACGGTGTTGCACGCTTTTGAGGAGTTTTATTAATGCCAGGTGGCTAGGCTTACCTTTCTCTAGATTGGTTTATTATAGGTACTTTTATAGTGTGGCTACATGTGCAAGTTGTTTTTTAGGTAATTGGTCTTGATTTATTATTTTACACTAATTTTATCCATTCCAAGAGTACCACTGAGGGAGTATAGCGTTTTGGGCTACATAATGCCCTATTAATATCTAGTGAGTAAGATGAGTATTAGCTAGTAGCCTCTAGCCGATCCTAGTGCACGGTAGCCTTTTTTGTGCTATTTTTGTGTTGCGTTCATGCATCTTAATTAGTAAGTTACGGTATACGAGCATGGGGAACCTCAAGTGTATGATAATAGAATATTGACTTGATTGACTAAAATTGGAAAATGTTTTCCATACGTGTATGTATGTAAATGCCACAACCATCTGTTGGTATGGTGCTATTTGAAAGATATAAATGTAAAGAATTTTTTATTATCGTGTATACGATCTAGATTATTATGAGAGTGTGGTCCTAATATAGATCAATTGCATAGAATGGGCCTATATCGGCTTGCTAGGTGTAGGCCTACCTTTTTTGGGAGCAGCAGTCCCGATGTAGACCGATCATACGACACGGGCCTTCCTTAGGTTGTATGGTAAAGGCCTAGCCTTGATTATTAAGGGAGCAATCCTGATATAAACTAATTGTGTGGTGCAAACCCACCTTGGATTGTTGGGTGAGGGCCTACTCTTGTCGATCATTCGCAAGTAGAACTTGGCCTCAAACTGGGCTCTAAGCGATATTTACTGGAGGTCTGCCGATTTAAGTGGTTATGCCTTGAGTTCTTCTATTCCCACCTAATGCATTTACCTTGTTCACGTTGGTTATTCTTATTGGGGTTAAGAAGGAGTTCACAATGAGTTCTTGTTTGTGCTATTTGTTCCTATCAACGTGATGGGGTGTCTGGAAGGTTATGTTTTTTTCTTTATGTATGCATCCAGTGGTAGGTTAGGGCACTACTTGAATTTTATCTGTTATTTACCTTTCCTTTACACTTACATTTCTTCTACTCTTATTTATCCATTTCTAATATCGACCGTGGTCCGCTGGAGTTCAAGTATGCTTCTATGGTTAATTTCTATGTGCTATGCCATAGTTGAATGCTCTGGTACGACAACAATGTATAGACTTACTTGCTTAGATCTCATACTTACCATGTATTATTTGTAGTTAGCATTTGTACCTATTGCCAACTCTTGATGCGTAGTTAGTTTTATACTTTTTACCTGCATTTAGTGACCTGTTTTACTTTCCTTGGCATTATTTACTTGCACTTTACTTTATCTCAGTTGCCTTATGATCCGCAATGGGTACTAGTATTTTGGTACTCATATTGAACTTCTGTAACATTTTTATGGTGCAGATATCGATATGAGTCATTGGAGATAATTCAATATGCTGGTTAGAATGCTATCCTACTGAGACTACGTGGAGCTTTTGCGTTTGAGATGATTATGTTCTCCAGCTTTTGTAGCATGCTTAATTTTGTTTCATGGTAGACCGTATGTAGTATTACTTTTATAGGATCTTGTATATGTATATATCTCTTTTAGATACTCTGATTTGTAGCTTTGTAACTCATTGACACTAGGTTTTAGGGCGAGTTATATAGATATATATCCTTCTGTTCTTGGTTTATTTATGTTATTTTTATTTCCTGTTGGTAGATGTGAGTGGTTATGGACCATTTCTTGCAACTCTGGGATTTAGTGATAGGGTTGTCTGCAGGCGGGTTGTAGACGCCATCATAATATGAAATTTGGTTCGTGACACTCAACTTAGAAAGCTATAACAATACAGGAGTTTCTATTAACCGAAAAATGTCATGTGAGTGCATGCCATCTAGCGTAATAACCCTAGGCTAGAAGAGTTACCCTATACTTTTTTCATGGTATAGATGTTATTGTAAAACTTATAGTAATATGATCGAAAGCCACTTTAGGAAATCACTTGGGTTAGACCACCTAGGTAACTGATAAAACCTACGCGGGCGATATGATTTGATAGAAAATATTTGAATTTATTTTTATTTATATGAGATTGAAATTCATTTTTGTTCAATTTTTAACTTTAAATTGCAAAAACACCATCAAATAAAAAAATAATAATAAATTTGAAGAATAAAAAATTACGCCACTATGAAATACAATTAATAAAAAGAAAGGTATTAATAAGGTGTTAAATACTCCTCCAAAAACTAACACACTGCATGAATATAGCTAAGGATCACAATTACTGAAATTAGCCTTAAAGACTATGAAATTACTGGCAAAAATACACTTTAACTAAATTTTTTAATTAGTACTAGCTATGCTTATACTGTTTCCAATTATTGGATCATTGTATAAATTTTTGTGAACTACTAAAACAGTTGAAAATTCACCATTCCTTGCTTGTTATAAAATCGTGGTGAATTTATACATGGTTTAAATACTACGAACTCTAGTCCATGACAACATGAACAAAATCGTGAACACATGTTTTTCTAGAAAAAAACTTGCAAGGTGATGATGAAAACATTATTAAATTGTAATGACCCTCTTAGTCATTTCCATATTTACACAATTCATCCATTCTTAGAAAATTCTTGTAATATTCCCAAGTCATTTGTCACTTTCTGGGATCGGTAGGTTGGTTCCCTATCAGTTTTGTTGTTTAAAGTTCTTTAATTATTGTCTTTGGGCCTTAGCTTATACGACCTTAGATCACCTTTTTAGTGGTTTGCTGAGTCCATATTATCAATTACATAAAGATTCCATATATTGATTATCAAAATCAAACTCCATTTCTATTCCATACTTCATTTTGAATAATTCAGATCTGCTGAACCAGACCTTCATCACGTTTGTAGGCCTTGGATGCATTCATGAAGGTGTTCCCCTTTTTCTTCTCCACATCTACAGTCAGAGGGAATGCAGTCACAGAGGCTTAACTTCACAGATCTCTGCATTCGAGGTAGGGGCAAAGCATTTGTGGAGAACCATTTGGCAACCCCCTAAAAGTATTTCTCCTTCTCTTTTTGGCTGGAAACCTTTTGGAAATCCTAGTAAATTCTCTCTACTTCATATCAAAATCAGTATTATTAAGATTTTTTTTTGGGTGTTTTTAATTCGTGAAATCATATCCCGGCGGTTCGTTGATCGTTTCTAGCAGTTAATTCTTCGATTCTTCTTTAGTATAAATTTTTCTATATTGTATTAATTTTCTAGGGATTATTCCCTTTAATATTTTCCATCGGACTGACCCCTCTTTTTACCACACTTTTCCAGGAGTTGTGCTTTACGGATTGATATAAATATTCTATTTTTCTGAGCTACTAGAGTTTAGGACCCGTTTTTATTTTGGATATTGAACCCACTATATCTATAGCAATATGGGTCTTTTTTTACTTGTCTTGATGTGCGTGTTATGCTTTTGATACCTTCATCTGTTTTTTATCTTAATTAGTGATCTTCAGATATCTTTACGTGTTTTTCAAGGTTATCACTGGAGTCCAAGTATGCTATGACTTACTTTTTTTAAGGTTATCACCAGAGACCAAGTAGGCTATGACTTACTTCTGTTAGATGACGTATTTAGTATTGTATGTGCTTGGTAAATGGCCACCTCAGAGTTGCATTACTAATTTGGAGCCCCGTTACAGGGGTTGTCTTGGCCTACAATCTTTTTTCTAGGTTATCATTTGTTATACTTCCCTAGGTCTACGAGACCCCCTTCATGCAAATTTTGGAACATGGTTGAGGTTGGGGGGATTATACTTTTGTTTAGAGCTTAGCATCTATCCCCTAGATTTATTTTTTGTGTCTTAGAGACGATCTAGTTAGGAGGATACTTTTGTGTCACGAGTATGCATTGGTGTTTTAAAAGTAATAAGGATTTTGATAGTATGACAATAGGAAAGTGATTTCTTATATACTATATTTTTATCTTCCATGACAGTGCTCATGATAGGTAGAAGCTATTTTCCTACAATGTTGGATCATATTTTCTTACTAACAATGTGATCTCTCGATTTCACCGATATGCAAATGGTTGAGGTTTACTAATATTTTTATTTTCCTACATGGATGGGCTTGAGATTTCTCACTAATATATGATATATGAGATAATCCCAAGTTTTGGCATTTCATCCTTGATAAACATTCCACTAGTTGGGCTTTTACAAGGATTTTATACGTTAGACTGGATCCCTACATAGGCTCTTTGACCTGGGATGCTATGATTGAGGTATGTTGAATGGATGGGGGAGGGCTAAATATGGATTGGAGGGATAAGTATACGGGAAATCCCTCTATGGGTCCCCTCTTTACATAGTCATGTATCAGGGTGGGTTCCTACGAGCACTATTATGTTTCAACACCCCTTTGCATTACATTCTTTGTGCTTGGTTATACTCTTTGGGTTTATCACGGAAGTCCCGTAAGGTTTCTTATATGCTGATCTGCTATGTTTCTGGCTTAGTTTTTGTGTTACTTTTCTTTTTTAACTTGCGATTGGATTAGTTCATTACTTGTTTGGTATTTTCTTTTGTGGTTCCCTGTTGTGCCGATCACTTTGGAGCTCCAGGTACTAGTAATGTTTATCATGATTTTTTTGTAACTTAGGTTTTGTGTTTTATACCCTAATAGTTAAGTTTCTTTCATACTTGTTAGCTGATGTTGTGATCCTCATTTACTTGCTATTTGATCGCATTTTACTTTGTTTATGCTTACTTATGCCCTGCCGGCCTATGATGCCTACTGAGTTCCCATTTAATTGGTACTCACACTAGATTTATGCATATTTTATGATGGAGATCCTAGTTTTAGTTAGCAGAGAGGACGTGATGGTGCATGTTAGGTTTGTGCTTTTTTAAGAGACACGGTGAGCAGTTGGTATTCATGTTGTCCAGTTTCCTTGTTTCATCAAATTTGTCTTAGTTGGGTTCGGGACAATAGTTTCATTGTTTTTGCCTCATTGTGGGTTTTATTTTGTGTGTTTCTATGTATAGATGCTCTACAACCTTGATACCGAGTTTTGGGAGTTTTTTTATGTCATGTATCTCAGTTTCTTCTTCTTCTTCCTCTTCTCCTCTTCTCTCTTTTTTTGGTACTTAGTACTAGACCACCACTCAACTCTTTGGGATAGGGTTAGGCTTGTTTACAGGTGGGATGTAGATGCCATCCTAACTCAATTTCTGGGTTGTGACAGAGTGGTATCAGAGCTCTAAGTTCATTGGTGTCTCTGGATGTAGGAGCGAGAGTCTGATAAAGTCTCATAGCTCAGTATGTAGGAATATGTATCCTATAATTGTGAGACAACAAAGCTCTTTTATATGGATGAATTTTGTTGACTCTTTTTTTCTTGAGGTTTTCACTTGTTTCGATAGTTATTCACCTTGATTTATTCTTTCGTAGATGGTCCATATCCATTCAGTACCGGGGAATGATAGTGCTCCCTCTCCTCCACCGAGATATCTAGTCAGAGGCTTAGATAGAGTAAGAGTCGTTAGGAGAGGCTAAGCCAGAGTTGAGAAGACTGATACTGTACCCACGAATCTACCACTATAACAGGCACAACCCTCTTTTGACAAGGCACTTAAGGACATGTGGCAACGTAAGATCAGTATATTTGTTAGAGAATTCTCTGACGAGCATTTGACTTCAGTTCAGATAGAGGCACAGGGTGCCCCAAATCCTGCTATTCAGCCGATACCAGTGGCAGCCACAATTCCTCCTCCACACCTTATTGCGGAGGTATGATTGGTTGAGCCTCCAGTTCAGCCTTAGCTTAAAGTTTCTATTATGAATTCTAAGGCTCGAAAGTCGCATAATCTTTTTATTCATATGGGGCCTCCGATATTGTTTGGTGACCCTAGAAAGTATCCTTATGAGTTAATTAAAGAGTGTGAGGAAAATTTTGGGTTTCAAAGAGACTTTTAGAGTTGATTTCAGTAGGTTTTATTTAGAGGGTCGAGATAAGACCTATTGGACAGCGTTTAGAGAGAGCAGATTGACAGATTCCACACTAATGACATGGAGTCAGTTTGTGGATGTCGTCATGGCTTAGTATGTTTGTCTGGAGTGTTCATAAGGAACTCAGAGCCAAGTTTATTAGCTTGTAGCAGGGATGAATGACTATTTCTTAGTATGAGTCTTGATTTATGCAAGTTTCCAGGTATGGGACTTCTATGATACTAACAGAGGATGAGCGAGTGTTTTATTTTGTATTTGGGTTGAGATCACAGTTAAGAATGGATGCCAAGTATTTCTTGTTAGGGTAGTCGATTGTGTGTGGTGGTTGGTCATGCTCATAACATGGTGAGATATCATTGCATGGCCTAAGGTGAAGGCGATAGAAGACAACACCTCCAGGCAAATATAATGAGTCTTGATCCTTTAGGAGATTGTATGACATACATAGACCTCAGCAGTAGTAATAGAAGTATCAAGGTCAACCTAGTAGACCAGTTCAAACCTCCTTACTATCAGACAGTGGGGCTAAGATTAACCAGCCATCAAAGGGTACATCTATTGAGGCTAAGGGTCATGGTTCTTGTGGTGGTTCAGTCAATGATTCCGATTGGGGAAGATACTAGGATTTCTTTGAGTATGGTGAGTTTTACCACTATTCTAGAGATTTCCTTGATGTCGGGCCATTCAACCAGTAGTAGAGGATGTAGAGCCTCTTCAGGCAGTATTGCTACCAGCTAGAGGTTATCTGACATTATATCGAGGCGGTCATAGTGGGGGACAGAGGAGGAGGTCAACAGGGCACTATGTGCCGTTATTTTATAAACTAGATAGATCCCAGTCAGAGACTTCTGATGCAGTAGTGACTGGCATGTTATTTGTTTGTCACCACCCATACTTAGTTCTATTTTACCTTGGTTCTACATACTCTTAATTGGCAATGTACTTTTCACCTTATCTGGGTGTTATGTGTAAGCATTTACCTATGACTGTGAGTGTGGCCACTCCCACAAGCGATCCTATAGAGGTGAATCAGAGTCACTAAGCTTGTGTTGTGACTGTATGGGAGTTGGAAAGTCGGGCTAATTTTGCTCTAGAAATGATTGACTTTGATATGATTCTATACATGATTTATTATCCCCTCAACAAGCGGTGATGGATTGGTTTTCAAAGAACACAACCTTTTTTGTGTCTGGTATGCCATTGGTGGTGTGGCAGAGTGCTATTAGACACTCCCCGATGCTAGTGATATCTAGTATATAGGATACTAGATTCTTAGACAGGGTTGTGATATGTCAAAAATATAACTCCAAAAGAAACATAAACGGTCTTTTTCAAATATAAAACCATACAAGGTTTGGGTAGAAACCCACAAGGAATATGGTATCAAATTCAAGTCTAACAAGGATATTTAATCCAGTAGTCGATTATTTCTAAGAGACATAAAATTAATGAAGGAGGTTTGTATATTTAAATAGTAACAGTTAGAAATTGAGTTTATAGATTAATTTACGCATCTCACAACAAATTTAATTTAATGATAAAACCCAAGATTATGTTCATCACGATTCCAACAAATCTTTGGATAATAAACAGTAATGGTCTTCCAATCTTTCATTAATGTATAGTTATTATTAATGATGTACTCATCTAAGTGTTTTTCAATCTATTCTTAGATAAATCTCTTTTACACCTTCTCAGGCTGTAAAAGAGTGTAATATTTCTATACTGATAACTTCAAGATAATTATCCTAGTTACAACGATAACCATTAGGAGAGAGTTAATGCCCCAAATTTCTTGTCATAATCTCAATTCCTAGGTTTAATCATATAGTTCATACTAATTAAACCTAGGCATATTCTAGTGTTTGAAACCACTAAAAATCAGTTAACTTAAAGAGATTATGTGTTAATACACTTATTAAGATGCAACAAGCATGTCATATTCCTAACCCTAAATTTGTTTCACCCATGGATCCCGCAAACCTAGAGTTGAGGAATTAGTCACTAATAATAATAACTACACAACAATAGAGAGTATTCAATAGATATCACACCAATATAGAATTCTCTTCAAAAACCGATGATCAATTATAATCAAATATAGGAAAAACCCTCTCACTTTATGATTTTAGTGGCGAGAGATAATAGAGAATATTGCGTACAAAAATCTCTCACTTTATGATAAAAATAACTTAACTCTTCTATTTATAGTATAGAGGCATAAGTTTAATATTTGAAACTTGAAAATAATTTTTGCGTGGGTTTATGAGGTATATTGGACGAACCATCGACCAGTGAGTGGTTCTTTTGTCCTTTCATCCATCCTAGCTTTTAAAAACTAAGAGTTCTCTCAGATAGCACCATGTTGGACGAGCCATCAAAGGTTTGGTGGTTTATCAATTCTTCTATCTCCTTCTTCCTTCTTAAGATGATTAGTTGAAATTGCATGACAACCTATGGATGACCCGTCCAAGGTTTGATGAACCATCTATTTTTGGACGGTGGCTGGGCTTCATAAACAGTCTTGATCTGCCTGGATGGTACAACTTGGGTGAACTATACAAGATTGGAAGAGTTGTCTAGTTTATCTTCAAAACTCATTTTTCTTTTGTATTCTTCTCCAACGTTCAAAGCTTAAACTTTACCCTGAACAAACACAGAAAACACATAAAATCACACAAAAGTTACCCAAGATTATGTATTTATTAATAGTTTTAAGTGAAATATGTGACGTAAAAATGACGGCACATCGACACCCTCAACCTAGAACGTTTGCTTGTCCTAAAGCAACAACATAACTAAACACCTAAAACCCATGAAAAAATTTAGCTTTGAATAATAAATCATTTGACAATATATAAAAGTGTTTAACAGAAACATTAAGATATGAAATGATCGACCTCTTACAAGGCTTGTATCAACTAAAATTATATTGGTATCTTATTTATATTCGACTTAGTCATCCCCTTGATCTCACCACAAATAAGTTCTGTGCACACATATGTACTAATTTACCATGGTACTGGGAGAAAAATCACTCAGGCTCAAAAAGAAATCTAATCATGTACACAATAGTCACAGGCTTTCCTTATCAACTCTGACTTAGTTTTCAGCTAGTTAACTTGAATTATGTCAGAACTTTATTCAGCTTGTAATGAAGGTGTTGGTTCTGGTAAGGTGCATTTTGGGAACTTAGTGCCTAACTCTTTTTCTTTCATTACCCTTTTTTCTCTTTTTTCTTCATTTGCTCTTTTACACTCTTGTTTTTCAGCTCCTTGCCTCAACATCTTTATTTATACATCTATGGACTCCTCCCTTATTATTATTATTTTTTTAAAAAAAATATAATAAGGCTTCATAGTAGCCACCCTCAACCTAATTTTGAACTTAGGTTGGAGACACAATATTCACCACTGGATCAGAGCCAATACATAGCTTCACCATGCATTTTATCATGATGTCTCTCACATAGCCATACTCAACTCAGATTTCAATGCCTAAATTGAGGTGCACAATGTCCAAAGGAGAACCAAGGCCCAAATAAATTATTCTTATTAACATAGGGGTCAACATACAGTTGGTTTCTGAAAGATGGTTATATGTAAATATATCAACATAGGGATCAAACTTGGAAATTCAACAGTATTTGGAGACACATTAAAGACTTAATGACTAATAAAAAAAAGCCGTAGGATCGTTTTCAAGTCAACCTACTTTGTAATTAGCTAAAATTAAACTGAGAAAGTTCTAGATATCATGTACACAAAAAGACTAAACTAATTACACTCACCACATATTGTAAGTAGACAACTTATATCAATCTAAACTTATTACATAGAAATTTCATTCCACAAATATAATAAATCATCACCCATCTATTACATTATTAATTTTAATTTTTCAAAACAGTTAACATAAAAAAGTATGCTAATGATTTCTTGATAGTGAATGGTATTCCTAAAAGATTAAGAACCAAAATAGCATTCAATAAAAAAACATAAAACCTAAAGATGCCAGTTCTACTAAATAACATATCTAAGGAAAAATAAATATGGAAAAAAACCCTCAAATGAAAAATAAAAGTACTACCCCTCCATCACCCAAATATTCCCACAAATATCTGAACTACTACTATCTCTCAGTTGCTCTCTCCATTTTTGCATAACCCTACCTTTTTTTGTTTGGCTACGGATGACGACGTCGTTTGGTTCAGCGATCAATATCTCCACCATCGATGACCCAAATCCGAACCCCAAACTCCGAATTCAGAGATTTAATGGATTGAAAAGCAGCTCTAATTCTCTGTTGCTTAGTAGACGTCTCAATGTTCGACGATCATTTTTATTTTCCGACTCCAGTTTTATTGTCCGTGCTGTCTCTACGCCAGCAAAGCCAGCTACAGCGGAGCCTAAGTGTAGTAAGGTTGAAATATTTAAAGAACAGAGTAACTTCATAAGATATCCTCTTAATGAGGAGATTCTAAATGATGCCCCGAACATCAATGAGGCTGCAACACAATTGATTAAGTTCCATGGAAGCTATATGCAATACAACAGAGACGAACGTGGGACAAGATCATACTCATTTATGCTTCGGACAAAGAACCCTGGTGGGGAAGTTCCGAACAGACTCTACTTAGTCATGGATGATCTTGCTGACCAATTTGGAATTGGGACACTCCATTTGACAACAAGACAGACCTTTCAGCTGCATGGGGTCTTGAAAAAAGACCTCAAGACTGTAATGAGTACAATCATCAACAACATGGGTTCAACACTTGGTGCATGTGGTGACCTCAATAGGAACGTTCTTGCTCCAGCTGCCCCATTTGCAAAAAAAAATTATATGTTTGCTAAACAAACTGCTGATAACATTGCAGCACTTTTAACTCCCCAGTCTGGATTTTACTATGACGTTTGAGTGGATGGGGAGAAATTTATGACGGCAGAACCATGGAACAAACTTCCCTGAATCACCTGAACCCATTTATGGAACACAGTTCTTGCCAAGAAAGTTCAAAATTGCAGTTACTATGCCAACTGACAACTCGGTGGCATTTTGACGAATAACATAGGTGTTGTTGTTGTATCTGATGAGGATGGCGAGCCTCAGGGATTCAACATATATGTTGGTGGTGGTATGGGACAAACTCATAGGATGGAAACTACTTTTCCTCATTTGGCAGAGCCATTAGGTTATGTTCCTAAAGAGGATATACTCTATGCAGTTAAAGATATTGTTGTTACTCAGAGAGAGAATGGGAGACGAGATGACCGCAGGTATAGCAGATTGAAATATTTACTCAGTTCGTGGGGGATTGAGAAGTTTCGATCTGTCACTGAACAGTATTACGGAAAGAAGTTTGAACCATGCTGCGAATTTCCTGAATGGGAATTTAAGAATTACTTGGGATGGCATGAACAGGGAGACAGTAATTTATTTTGTGGTCTGCATGTTGACAATGGTCGTGTAAAAGGAGCAATGAAGAAGGCACTCAGGGAAGTTATTGAGAAGTATAATCTGAATGTGCGTCTCACGCCCAACCAGAATATTATCTTGTGTAATGTCCGCCAAGGTTGGAAGCGCCCTATCAACACAGCCCTTGCACAGGGTGGTTTGCTGGTAAGGCTACGTTTTCAATTGATCCTTATATGCTTTCCATGAATAAGTGAATGAGCTTTCTCAGTAAGTAGAAAAAGGTTATGCAGAGCAGTTTCTTTGGAGCTGTTCATGATTATGGAACGCCATAATACAAAAAATGTTCTTTTAACTATAGCAATGTGTATGGAATATAATCAGTATGAAAAGTATAACATGTGTTTGTTGACATAATTATGTAAATAAAAAATGTGATCTCTAATGACTTAGGATTTCAAATGATATCGTCAGACACTTCTACATGGTATTGAAGCAGATATTGGTCTTGGCATCCTGCTTGAGTCTTACCACCACCCAGTAGCAAAAAGAATTTTCATGTGCTTGGCTCATAAAAAAGGATGAAGCTCGTACATGAGGGTGTGTGTTAAAGATGTAATTAACATGAAGTGTGCCTCTATCTAACAAGTTAAGCTTTTAAATGATCGTCACACACTTCAACACACGTTAAGATATCTGGTGTTTCTAGAAACTCTGAGTTGTCTGATAGTTCCCCCCCTCCCCTGCCCTGTTGTATTTACTTTTTACTACTACCTCATCTCTGAAAGAATGGTTGTTCTGGAGGACGATGGCCAGCTGAACCTTAATGGTACACTCTTAACCGTGTCGAGGTACACATCTTGCTGAAAATTTGCAAACTTTGTACTTGCAGGTTTGTCGCTTCTTTATTTATAGTATACGGAACTTTCCAAAATTTGAGCTGCTTGATTCATAATGTGAATGAAGTGGTATTTATGTTCTATAGGGTGGCCTAGGTGAACTGTTGATGTCAATTTCCTCTATTTTTCTTGATAATCCTTGCTTAAAATGTAGAGACTAGGAAGTTGTTAACTTCTCCTGATGGTCCAATATAATCTGTCCTATAGTTTGTGTTTAGCATTTCATTATGGTCTTCACTTGGGTAATTATTATCTTTTTTCATTGAAAAGCAACCTAGGTTTGTGGATCCACTCAATCTAACAGCAATGGCATGCCCAGCTTTTCCACTTTGTCCTCTAGCAATAGCTGAAGCTGAGCGTGGAATACCTGACATCCTCAAGCGCATTCGAGCTATTTTTGAAAGGGTATGTAAGTATTTAAAAATTTCTGTTGTACGATGGGTTTGTGGTGCACATTAGTGAGATTGACTTCCGTGGTTCCAGATTGGTATGAGGTACCATGAATCTGTTGTCATAAGGGTAACAGGCTGTCCTAATGGATGTGCTCGACCATACATGGCTGAACTTGGATTGGTTGGAGATGGTCCAAACAGCTATCAGGTAGTTGAGTTTTGGAGATCTATTGACTGCTGTGGTTTTGTATTTATAATTGTGGGATCTAGTGAAACTTACAGTGTTGTTTGTCTTAGATATGGCTCGGTGGAACTCCAAATCAAACTTCATTGGCAAAAAATTTCAAGGATAAGGTTAAGGTTCAGGATCTTGAAAAAGTTCTGGAACCTTTATTTTTCTTTTGGAAAAGAAAGCGACAATCTAGAGAATCATTTGGCGAGTTCACAAACCGGGTGGTAAGGAACAGTTCTTCTATTTGTTAACATTGTATTTTTCGCGAATCAGCTTGAATTGGAAAGACCGTTCTCTTTAATTCTGGAATTCTGCGAATGAGGAACCTGAATCATATAAGATTCTTATTTAATACAATTTTCTTCTAGGGATTTGATAAACTTGGGGAGGTGGTAGAAAAATGGGAAGGCATGCCTGCATCATCATCTCGTTTTACCTTGAAGCTATTTGCTGATAAAGAGACATATGAAGCCATGGATGCACTTGCAAGAATACAAAATAAGAATGCCCATCAATTGGCGATTGAGGTAGTTCGCAATTATGTTGCTTCCCAACAAAATGGGAAAAGCATGGACTGAGCAAGTCTTCTTTTGTGTCACAAAATAGCAAAA
>JBDJHY010198503.1:0-11671 GCA_039654485.1 Withania somnifera | reverse complement strand
ATCATAGAATAGGTACAATAGCAACAAACAAATAAAATGCATATATATCTCAATTTACCCCTCTATTTTTTTAAACCCAATCATATGTTACCCAAACTAATCAAGCTAACTCAATAGAATCTAAATATGACATTACATTATTAATAGGTGACTATGTATACATCATAAACAATTCTTCAACCAACTAACAAAAAGATAGTACAACTAAGATCCCCTCACAACAAAGAAGTCCCTCATAAAGTATACAAATGTAAAATCGAGATTAAAAGGAATGTGCTCTCTCTCTAAAAAGAAGTTCACTCAGTGCATGTACATAGGCAATTGGCTTCCCCTTGTTTTCTTTACTTAGGCTTTTGAAAGGTTGGGTTAGTTTTGCTATAAGTCTTTGTCATCTTGTAACATCGGCTCGAGTTCAGGTATTGAATACTTGAATAATTGTGACTCATCCTCCTTGGCACTACACTATTTTTTCCACCTTTCCAATTTGTATTCTCTTTCTCCCTTTTATTTCATTGATTGCTTCAAGTGCGATGTTTTTTCTTTATACAACTGCACTTTTTATTTTCAGTCTTTCTTTTTTTTTTCTTTCATATTTTATTCTCTTTTTTTTTTCATTTTTCTTACACCACACTAAATTTCTTTTTCTTTATTCGACTTTATTCCTTCTTATTTCCACTTCTTCTTTTTTTATCACCACATTTTCTATCTATCCTCTACTTAGGCTTTTAGCCTGAGTTGAGAAGTAGTGCCCTCGAAGGAACTAAGGATAACAAAAAATAGTCTTAAAATAAAAAAATGTTGGTGAATGGGGTTAAACAAGAAAAAAGGATATCATGCTCAAATAGGTATCAAGGGTTAACTATCTCATTTGGCAGATCATTTAGGCAAAGTGGACATAGAAACAAAAAGGGCATAATCACTTCCTAACCAACTATCCTACAACTTTAAGTGTGACTAACCGGGTAAGTTCTAGATTGTACATACACAAAGGATACATAAAACATGCTCACACACTCATGGCATCTAGTTACACTACCTATCATTAGTTAACGAGTGCATGTCCTAACCTAAGCTCTAATAAATTGGTGAATATATAAAATATCATACTAAGGGTATCCACAGTTAGATAGAAAATTTTTAGGGGGTCAATTATATCAACAATTCAAAACCATGTGCATATATCATTTTTTTTAGCAAAATCAGGTTGCATATACTATCCTAGACCCTCTACTTACAAATAAACAACAAAATCCTAAACATGTCAGCTTTAACTATGAAAGAAACAATGGAGAAAAAAGAAACACGACAATATAAAACCCTCAAGTGGGAAATATTTGCCCAGCCCCAACAGTGTCATGACATGATTTCTTAGATCATGATGGTACCTACTAAACCACTAGTAGGAGTACCAACATTGCATCCCAGAGCCATAATAAAAGGGATACTATAAGAAGTACAGTACGCACCAAAGCAATAACTAAGGTAAAGATAATGTAAATAAAATGAGAGAAGAATAATAACATCACAGAATAAAAAATCCTCCCCTGGATCTGGTATCAACGTATACAAAGCTACTAAACTACAGAGTACAAAGGACATGTCGATAAGTATGAGGTCTATCTATGAGATTACAAAAGAGAAAACTACATAATTTGATGAGATGTAAGACACAACTGGATGTTCAAAGCTTATGTTGAACCTCCAAAAGTAGTATCAAGGAGGCACAGACAGTAAAATAAACAATGGGAGCTAGTACTCGAATATGCACAAAGGAAAAAAAATGCAGTATAATTATAACTAGTCCAAGAAACAAGTACCAGTAGACTTCGATGTCCCACGAGGCACATACTAACTATAATCACAGTAAATAATAGTAATAGAAGAAAAAAGGTTACAAAAGCAAGTAATACAGCAGAGGAAGCTAGCAACATAGCACAGGAAGCAAGAAAGGCTGATAGTGTACAATTAATGTTAGTTATAACACAGAGAAGGAACTCATGTAGAAATAGAGGAATATACCCGGGATCCTGCAGAAACATAGAAATAATAATGGTAGAATAAGACAAGATATATAGCAAAGAACTGTACAAAAAGTCTTACAGTGTGGCTACTTTTGGCCTACCTTGCATCATGATGTATATGAGTTCTTACAGGATTGTCGCTGATGCCAGATGGAAGGAGCTATTTCCCGCAAGCATGAACTTCCATTGACCCCCATACTCAAAGTTGAACTTTTTGATGTATGGGGAATCAACTTGATGGGGCCCTTTGTGAGTTCCTATGGTAAAAGGTACCTCCTAGTTGCTGTTGATTATGTATCAAAGTGAGTTGAGGATATGGCCCTACCAGACAATAAAGGAAACAGAGTTGTAGCTTTTCTTGAAAGAAACATCTTTACAAAATTTGGCACCCCCAAGAGCGATCATAAGTGATGGGGGCTCACATTTTTATAATAAGGCTTTCAGAGCAGTATTAGCTAAGTACGGGGTAAAGCGGCACAAAATGGCAACATTATATCATCCTCAAACTAGTGTCCAGGTCGAGGTGTCGAATAGAGAGATTAATTCAATCCTTTTTAAGATAGTAACTACCATTAGAATTGATTGAGCCTACAAGCTGGACTATGCCCTATGGGCTTACCGAACTGCCTACAAAACTCCAATCGGTATGTCTCCGTTTTAGCTGGTGTACGGGAAGTCATGCCATTTTCCCATCGAACTAGAACACAAAGCTTATTAGGCCTTAAAAAGGTTCAATCTCAATTGGGATATGGCCTCCAAGTTATGAGTGGGTCAAATTAACGAATTAGATGAATTTCGTACAAAGGCATATACCCGGCAGAATTATACAAGGATAAATAAAGAAGTATCATGATCAAAACATTGAGCTGTGAGAATTAAACTCGGGAGATCTTGTGTTGCTATTTAATTCCCTTTTATGGTTATTCCCAGGGAATCTTAAGTCTAAACGTTCTAGCCCATACCTTATCATAGCCGTCTTTCCATTCGAAGTCGTAGAAGTGGAAAATTAAAAGCATATCAGGTTTAAGGCAAATGTTTAGCACCTCAAGAAATTCCATGGGTCTATCGAGATAGTGCAGTGTGTGGAGAGCATCCTACTTGAAGAGGTCTAGACAAGCCCCTGTGACCTTCGTCGTGCCGCAATGTCAAATCAAGCACTATTAGGAGGCAACCCAATTCTTGTTGCACAAAGGTACACTTTCTCTCTCTATTTCTCGCATTTCTATCTGTTTGCATTGGGGACAATGCACTATCTTTATATGGGGGTATACCTATTTTGTCTTGATGTACCTATTTTATATTTTGGTTGTTTTTTTTCTTGGTTTCTTCTAAGGGTTTTTGTTGTCAGATTCGTTTCCTTCGGACATGCTATTTTATAGAACTGGCATCTTTAACTTTATCTTAATGTGTTATTTTTTATTTTAGTTTTTATTATTGATCTATTTCATTAAGCATTAAAATGCCATTGTACATAAGCACTTTCAGAGTATTCAATTATTTTATTGGCCTCATTCAAGTGGCGAGTGTATTTTATTCCACAACTGCAGTTCATTAAGGATGTGTGGTTGATTGTCATGGCATCTCTCTATACCAGCTGCTTAACAAGTTGGAATTGAGCAACGTATATACTTGCAAGTGTGGGTGAGCAATCTTGTGTGATCTGTTGTGTATATGATATCTAGAACTCACCCATTTTATATTATAACTAAGTTGAAAGTAAAGCAATATGAAAAGGATCCTAGGACTTCTTTGATAAGTCACTATATCCTTAAAAGTGACCAAATGATTAGTAAATTCCCAAGTTGAACCCTTATGTCAATTAAAATCTAACTGTTTAAGTACCCTTAAAAGAGACAAGTGAAAGGAAGAGGTTCTTATAAGGCACTGATTCGATTGTAAGTAATATGTCTTCAACCTAAGTAAAATCTTAGGTTGAGGGTGTCTACCATCACCCTGCCCCGTACAAAAGAAATTAATTTATCATCTAAATCAAAAGGGGAAGAATTCAGATTGTATAAAACAAAAAGGGGGACTCGAGGGCATGTGTTAACAAAAAGAAGTTTGTAAAAAAACATGTCGGAAGAAGAAGAAGAGGGTAATGGAACAAATTGAGTCAGTAATTAAGTTCCCAAATCATTCCCTACCAGCACTCAACTGACATTATAAGCCGAACAAAGTCCTTTGTAATTCATTTCGTTTTATCAAATGCTATGTTGTAATTGATAAGGGAAAGCCTATGGCTATTGTGTATACAATGTTGATTTCTTTCTGAGAGTGAGGGCATGTCTTCCCAGTCCCAATAATCTTGTGTGTGGGACTTCCTTGTGGTGAGAGCAAGTGATAGTTAAATCAGTTTTGAATAAGTTAATGCAGTGATTTAGGAGATATGGTCTTTCAATATGCCATTCAGGAAAAATCGAAATGTGTGAATAATTGCAGTTAGCTAATGTGATGTGACATCTAATGACTGGCTATACTAAGATGAATTCTATACTAGGGGTGTTTAAGTATTTGATATGTACTGGTTATGTTGTTGCTCGAGGACAAGAAACTATTTTAGGTTGAGGGTGTTGATATGACAATACTTTACGTCACATTATGCACTCAAAACCCCGAATAGCTAGCATATTCTTGAGTAGTAGCAATGTATTTTAATGTTATTTGTTGAGTATTTATAGGGTTAAGAAAAATATAGAAGTATGCAGTGAATACACAGAAAAAGGGTAGTTTTGACGCAATAATAAAATGATTCATTTGTCCTCAGACAAAATGTCTGACCCTATCGCCTAATAGAAATCACACTAGATAGGAAGCAGGAACCAGGAGGCTCAGCAGACGCCTCGCTCCTTGCATAAGGGTCTCCCAACAAATATTCGTCCTGATGAGAAGTTCACTGGATAAGGAACCAAAATCAGGCAGCCCAGCAAACGTCTTATCTACTGGGAGACGGTTCGCCTGGTTGGAACGGTCTGTTGAGAAGTTCACTGGAATAATAAGATGACAGACGGAAGGCCAAACGATTCTGTCTGACACCAGAATGGTTGCCTACCTAGCTGTCTGAAATGACGAAATCCCAGCACAAGTTGTTGTTATTACACTTATTCCTACACTCTATAAATAGCACACCTAGCTTAGTTTGATGGGAGATATTCTATTATCATTCTTTTATCTATTGTTTGAGACATGACAGTTAGGGTTTAATACCCATGTTCCTTGAAGAACACAAGTGTTGGGTGTTTTTATCATTATTTTGCAATCAACTGAATTTTATATTTATGGTATGTTACTCTCTATCTTTTGGATTCAGTATTATTGTATGATGTCAATAGAAGGCTAAAACCCAACCCTAGGGTTGTGGGATCTATGGTTTAAACTATACTAGGGTTGTAGTCTACATGAGTTGCTACATCTATTCCTTCGTATCAATATAATCTCCATGAATATTAGACTTTTAGTGGTTGAAAACACTAGAACATGCCTAGGTTTAACTAGCACTAACCCTGTGGATAAAACTAGGAGTTGACATTATGCTAAGACATTCGGGGCGTTAACCCTCGTATAATGGTTTCTTCTTTAACTAGAGTAATCGTCTTGAGTTGTTATAACACATAGAGTAAAAGAGGTTTACTTAGGATCAGAGGTTGAAAAACACTTAAGTAAATAGCAATGTAAGTATACGTAACTCTACCTTAGGAAGGATTACGCAACTGTGAAAATATTACAATCCAAAGGATAGTTGGACTATGGTGAACACAAACCTAGGTTAACTACCCACTTGAATAAATTAATAAGTATTAGCACAAAATAACGAAGAATTGCAAATATGGAAACTCACTTTTTACTTTCTTGTTTGTTACTAGAAACAAGCACTAACTATTAGTTGCTATTGCTAGGCGTATTTCTGACACCTATTCCTATGGGATTGATCTCAACCTTGGGAGTTCTATATTTGACAACCTACCACTTATTCTTCAAAATGAAGTGTAGTTTGGGAATTATCAATATGAATTCTAATAAGTACCCACGAGGGACTAACCACCCGACCTGAATGTAAGACAAATCTCAATCGGCAAAGTTCTAAGGACCCCAGGCGCATGGACTGTCTAGTTCTTGCAAGGAATGGTCCGAATCAAATCATCCACTCTGGGACTACAAGGACTAATGCCTATTCATAACGTATTGTCAGAACTAATAAGAACCTGCAGGGGAGATCTACGAACTATGGCTCTTCAGGTATAACAGACTAACTATATTTCCAAAAGGAAACTCACACCAATCGGTGGTTAATAACATCAGGTACCATAAATGGCAACTGACCTTGACTACAAAGTCAGCCCTACTCTTGTACTTGAACAAAAATGGTAACTATCTGAACCCCAATTATCAAAATCAACTTGCTAATCTTGTAATTAATCTAGAATCGACCCAAATAACGTTTGGAATACAAGAAAATCATCACCCCAGGATACCCTATAATACTACCCATAGACTGACAGTACCCTTAAGTCCCGACTGTAAGTTAAGTTTTCGTCGTCTCATAACAATACAATGTAACAACCTAAGACATTGTGTCATCTAAAAATATAAATGCCCAAAGCTAGTAACCATCACACACCGCGAACAGGGAAGAACTCCAACTACTTATAACCTTCTAATGTTAAGTGCCCCTAACATAGAACTTACAAGTCTCCCGACTCTCATACAAAAACATAATCACAAAACTTGATCACAACCTAGCATGAACTAATATTTGTTTCAAACACAAGAAATCATAATAGAAACCAACAAAGTATCCCCTCACTAGGGTTCAATCCTGAATGGTCTCCTTGACTAATTAAGACTAGAAATGAACTACAAAATGGGGCATATAAAATCCTCTAGGATACCACAACCTCTGTCCATTACTAAAGGAGCACTATCGCCTATCAGAATAGTTAAATGCCTATGGGTACAAAGATTACAAGCAACCATAACCGAGGGAACCCAAGAGATAATAGCTAACCCTATTTAAAGATAACGCTCTCGCAATCACTCAAGAACCAGAGAAAATGAAAAGAAAGAGAGAGTTGCCTACACACAAGACTTCTCACTCTGTTCCTCTAGAGCCAACCCATGAAAGTCACAGATAGCGCGGGTTATAATCTAATGCATGGCAAGGTTAATCTAAAAAGGCAACTCCTCCCCCGAATCACAGGACCATAGCATAATAAGAACTCACAAGAACCTCCCTGGGATGAAAGGCAAATCTTAACTCGCCCATAGATATCACAACTCAAGTGCCACCAAAAAACCACATAAAAAAGGGCTACCACATCAAAGGGGATAAAACAAGGCCTAAGCTCAATTTACAATGCCATATCAACAAGGGTAAGTTCACTCAACTAGCAGTGTGCCATTGGTAATGATTCTACTCGATGCCACAAATTTTTAAGAAAGAAATAGGTTAGGGTCACACCCAAGTAAACATAATCCAACTAGGCAGGGAATAAAATAAAAGTGTGTCACAAATAGATCTCAAATGTAGCTCACCTGAAATACCCTGCCCATGGCCATGAACTAAAGGACGAAAGACCGCTGGAAGACTCCGTTGATTAGCCTAACGAAGGCATCCATATCTGAGACACTTCCTGGCCCAAATATCAAGACCTATTCAAGCATAAGAAAACCCATTAATACCATCATTCACTCTAAATGATTTCTAAGATAAGGCTACAATCACTATTGACTGCATAGCCTGGCACTACAGACACCCTCTCTCCTTCGTCCCAGTTCACTACACTCATAATGACTGGTCTAACTCTAACTGGGACCACACTAAAATATGCTGGCCACTACAGGCCTGCGAATCCAAAGATGCACCCCTAACGAGACTACTACTCTAATATCCGGGCCCCTATCGACTGACTGAGAAAGGATCCAAACCTGCTGACTGGACTAGCCCAACTGAACCTTCTATTACCTGTGAAATCACCCTCTATCATATAGGTCACTCACGAATCAGGTATCACTAGAATCATTCTTAGAACTCAGAGGAGGAGTTGGATTGTTGGACCCATACTCTAGGTACTCTGTCATGGATACTATAATAAAAGAACCCCAAAAAGAGGGTAATTTATGGCCTCGTGTCTAAATCCGCCCCATAGATATCACAGCAAGCCTCTTCAAGGGCCAAAAACTATCTAAACATTTTTCCAAGGACATTTCCTGATAATACGAAGTACTCTGTCATCAAACAACACGGCCAAACTAACTTGCTAAAAAAATCCAACATCCTTCCCTATCTCGTAACATACAGTGAAGGGATATATCTAGTCATCCTGACAAATGATGATGTATAGTCCCACCCAGTCAATGACCCCTATTAAGAAAAAAAACAATCAACTTATCCTCAATAGATACTCCTCTCAAAACACCAACTAGTATGTCTGAATAGATTCTGAGCTTAGTGGAACTAGCATGCCAGTAACCTCTGCTAGAGCACAAGTGACTCCCAAAAGTCTGATGATATGGTCTTTTAGCACTCTCTTTTGAATATTGATATGGTTGGTAATGCCTCTTTGATATTATCTTGATATACCCCTTGTTAAGGTTATAGTTGACACTCGAGTTTGTTGATTCACTATTGGTTTCTCTTGAGACGTTTATTTTTGTTATAACCCCTACACCCTATATCTATTATTTACTTTCATTATAAACTGTTGGTTCTGGTTTTGATTTATAGCTCAGTGTCTTGAGGATTGTGATTAGAATGATTGGGGTAGTTGGTCACTCATCACCACTTCATCTTAGTGCTAGGACAGGGATACTTATTGGGTACCCATTGTATATTTAGTACTCAATCCCTTGCTTTCTGTACTTTTGTAGGTGCAGATTCCGATGCAGTTTGATCATCTCCCTTCAGACCAAGTCTAAGGCTTGAGTTCCTGAGAGTTGAGGTAGTTGTTTGTCATCCGCTAGATTCCCAAACTCTTTGTATTATGTATTCTATCCTATTTGAGGATGTGGGTATTTGAGTCTATATACTAGTTCAAAAATGTATTTCTCATACTTAGAGTCTTGTAACGGTGGAACCGGTTTCTAGATGGTTTTATAGTTGGATTTACCCTTATAAAATTGTACAAGCTTACCTATCTTGATGGATTAACGTAGGTACCATCACAACTTAGGATTTTGGGTCGTGACAAGTTAGTATCAGAGATATATCTTTATGGGTCTCACATTGTAGAATCCAAGGTTAAGAAAAGTGTCGCGGATAAGAGTGGAGAAGTACACTACTTATCTTTGAGAGGCTATAGAGCCTTTAGGAAGTTATTCCCTTCATTCTTTTATTCTTATCTTATGTTCTGTCAGTTCGTGTTTTAAGATGAGGTTTGTTTTGTGCCCAATGGCAAGTACTAGGTCGGGAACTAGAGGAGAGAATGACACTACACCCATGAAGGAGGAAGTAGTTAGGGGTAGGTTCAGAAGTAGACCCAAGGAAAGGGCCACAAAGCTTCACTACTGCGATGTCAGGCTAAGGAAGCCTCCATGGAGCTAGAGATTTATAATATTATGGGATAGAACACTCCAAAAACAATTGACACACTATTTCTTCAGGAGACTTTGCTTTGAGTGTTAGGAGTGTTGGAAAATGTAACTTGTGATGAGGGTGTACTATCACGACCCAAAAATTGAGTTGTGATGGATACTTCCTCTCAACCTAATCTTGGCCTAGAGTGAGCAGCGGTGGATCAGTAACAAGCACCCAAATAAATAAAGAGAAGAAGATGAAGAGAAGTGCAACAAGGGCACAAACGACAGATAATTAAACATTAATCCCAAAACCTGGTATCATGGTTGTAGAGCATCTATGTACAATAGTACAGAATACAACCCATGAATGGAAAACCTATACAATATCTATCTAAGACCCGACTAGGATAACTCTGATATTAGAAGGAAAATCGGTCAGCAAGGACGCCAGTTACTCACTGAATCTCCTGGAATCACACCATCTAGCTCACATGATGGAGTTCATTCAGATGTCTTGTACTAGTGCCTACATTAGGGAAAGATGTAGAAATATAGCATGAGTACCAAAATAACGAGTACCCAGTAGGTATCATAGGCTAACTAGACTCATAGTCCTTAGACCACCGAAAGGGAATATCTTTACGGGTCAATCTGGTCCTAGGAGATGCTAGATGAAAACTCCTGCACGAATCATCTGTAATAGCCTTCTAACCCAGCAAAACTGTAGACCTCATAGGGAGTAGTGGGTCAAGGCTAATTACAAATGGCTGAAACTTAAGTCGGATCTACACTAATACGAGCTGAAGTTACAGCATGCCGCAAGAAGGAAACTGAAACAAACCTAAAGGAAGACTTCAAGAATTTGTATCAAGTTGCTCAATCCTAAAAGTCTGGAGTGCAACTCTCAAATACTCCTCGTGCTGCTCGCGACTCCGCAAGTAAACCAGGATACATTAATAAACACAATCATAAAAGAATCAAGGTAAGGCTTAAACACTCTGGTCATAAAATCCATAAATGTGGTTGGAGCATTATTCAGTCCAAAAGACATAATAAAAACTCTCATAGTGTCCATACTGGGTTCGAAAAGCAGTCTTCAGGATGTCTCCCGCCTGAATCCTCAGTTGGTGATAACCTGACCTCAAGTCAATCTTTGAGAACACTGTAGCACCCTGAAGATGATCAAAGAGATCATTAATTTGTGGAAAAAGATACTTATTCTTAAGGATTTCCTTATTCAACTATCGATAATTAATACACATACACATAGTACCGTTTTTCTTCTTCACAACTACCACCGGGGAGCCTCATGATGAGACACTAAGGAGAATAAATCCTCTGGAACCCAAATCTTGTAACTAAACACTGAGCTCCCGGAGCTCTGATGGAGCCGTCCAATAAGGTGCAATAAAATTAGGCCTAGTGCCCGACTCAACCTCTATAGAAAAACCGACAACACGCTTAGGTGGGAGGCTAGGCAAATCATCAGGGAAAACATCAAGAAACTCTCTAGGAACATGCACAGACTCAGGGGAAGGAGGATCAATACCATCATGAACATAATCTAAGTAAGAAGTATAACCCCTAGCTAAAAATCTATCTGCCTACATACTAGATACCACTAGCAACAGAGAGTGGCTAATAGGGCCCTGCCACATTGCCAGAGACACCCTAGGCAAGGATAAGGTCATGATCTTGGAAAAACAATCTAGAACCACATGATGTGGAGATAACCAGTCCATGCCCAGAATCACATCAAAGTCGGCCATATTCATAACCACAAGATCATCCCGAGTGTATAACCCCGTACGGTCATAACAAAAGCTCGATAAATCTAATCCACCACAAGAGGCTTACCTACAGGAGTAGCCGCAATTAAGAGCACAAGTAAAGGCTCGCGCATAATACCCAAATAGGGCACAATGTAAATGGACACATACAAATATGTATATCTAGGGTCAATAATACCAATAGTAGATGGAGACAAATGAATAACGTACCCGTAACTACTGCATTAGAAGACTCTACTCAGGATTAATCAATTACAGTATAAAATTAACAGCGCTCAACACCCTGTTGACCTCTTTCTCTATCCCCTCCTCTACACCTCTATGCCCCACCATGACTACCTTAGCCTA